>JBBPDE010000155.1:641944-652497 GCA_037974605.1 Nannopetersius ansorgii | reverse complement strand
TCACCGCCTGATCATCTGGAATCATCTGCTCCTGGTTCTTCACTGGTTCAGGACTTCAGTTAGATGCTCTTTATTCTAGTTGAATGATTCATATGTAGGTCATATGTAGGTCAACATCCCTCTGAAACTGATCAGGTTCAGGGACTGGACTGGAAATGAGACGTTGAAAGTCCTTCAGGATGTTTGGAGAACTGTTCCGCAAGACCACATTAAAATACTAGAAAGTTTGGATCTTTATAAGCAAAATAAAAAGAAATAAGGGTTGGCTTAAGACTTTTGTACAGTAATGTAATCCACATCGTTATCTATAAAAATAGACAACAGTAAAGATAAAATCTTTTGCTATGCAGAATTATTCAAGGTGAAACACCAAGGACAGCATAAGAGTTTTTAAACCAGGGCCTGGAAAGTGCATGAAAACACTGTAAAGATTTGTCCAAGAATATCCAAGAATACAGCACATATCTACCTACATCTTTAATCTAAGCTAAAAACTGAAATGGAAATTACTTGTCGGAATTGCTTTTGCTGTCACTCTGAAGCTGAATGCAGCAGAAGACTCAAAGCAAATCCATTCAGGATGACTCACATGAAACTGGAATCAGACTAAAGTAAAGCCATTCTATTGTTCTACAAATTGAAAAAATTGCCTGTCAGTGTACAATACTTTCAGCACTCGTAAAACTGAGGCGCCATTAACATGGGGAGTTCAAAGACCCCAGCAGAACTATTTTAAGTCTTTTTATCTTTTTATCCGTAACAATGTCTTTAATGTCATTCAAATATCTCATTTCACCTGACTGCACTGAAATATTTAATTCAAATACAAAGGGAATTCTTTCTTTTCTATGTTATTTCCTCTGGAGACAGAGGAGTTTACTAATTAAACTGAGAACAGCTGTGCTTTTCAATTTTCTGCCACTATAACCACTTTTGTTTTAAAGTTCCAGTTTTTATCATGATAACCGTTTTAATATTCTGAAGCCAAAGGGCCCCATTTTCATAAATTCAGCTTAATATAACTCATAAGACTTAAAGGTCTTAATGCAAGACACTACAGGTGATTTTTTTTTTGGAGGTTGTTCAAATGACATTTAAATATAAAAATGTTCATAAACTTATATTAAGATGCTACATTATTCCAGTTTGCTTCTCTCATGAAACAAGCCAGTGCATTTACATATATCCCATTTAGACTGTAGCACTTTCTGAATTAGACACAATACATCTACCATTATTAGTCTTAAAGGTGTAGTAACAAAAACAACTTGTTTAATTACAACCAAAAATAAAAAAAACAACATTCTGACTAATTTTAGTAAATAAAACTGAACAAAGCTTGAAAAGTTAAATTTAAAGAAAATTGCCTCATATGGGCCCAGAGACCAATCCTAATCAGTGAATTCATCTCCTTTAAGGTCCCCCTAAATTTCATGCCCAGAGCTTGTGTAATCTTCTTAAAAAGGGACAAGCGATAGAATGAGACACTGGAATGGAAATCAGAATAAGGAACCTTTACTGTTTCTGGAGGAAACTGCCAATGTTACAACTGCAATATAAAAACAATATAAGATATAAAGAGTGAAATGTGAGCCTAAGGGCACCATGCCCAGTAGCACAGGCTAGAAAGGTATGTGGGGCAGCTGTTGTCCTAGTGGTTAGGGAGTTGGCCCTGCAATCAGAAGGCTGTGGGTTTGAATCCCAGAACTGCTAGTGGCACCACTGAGGTACCCTTGAGCAAGGTTCCATTCCCACTCACTGCTCCCTGGGCACTGTGTTCGTGGCTGCCTGCTGCTTCACTTGGTGAATGGGTTAAATCGGTTAAATGCAGAGAAAAAAGTGTTTACACTGTTCACACTGCGTGCTGTGGTGTGTTCACATATGACCGACTAGTCACTTTACACTTACACTTATACAGACCACCAACACTGTGGAGTGATGGAACTCCACGCAGCACCTTTGGGATAATAGTAGTGTTATGATCTAGAATTAATCATCCAACATCAGTTCCTTGCCTCACAAATGCTCCTGAGGCTAAATGCAACCAAATCCTCACAGCAATTCCAATATCTAGAGCCATTCTAGAAGAGTAGTGTTTGTTAACACAGCAAAAGGTACTTTTAATACTCTTAATTCCATAAGAAACCTCAAATAAGTAATTTCTAAGCACATCGCCATATAACAATATGAAATTTGTCAACATAATTCAAAACTTAATGTGTGAATCTATTGTATAATATTTTAATATATCACATTCTGCATCGTTCTGTTGAATAATTCATCGCTTACAACTCCTGGATGAGATGTAACAGATTTATTATGTTTCAGTCATTAATACTATAGCTACTAGTGGAAAACAATTACTTGCTTGGATTTTGCTGACTCATAGGGCGTAATTAGTTGGCTAATTTTGTGTGTCATTGCCAAACAGACTAATTGCTTTGGAGGTGCTGCGGCCTGCCATTGTGACCACAATTTGCTTACACTGCAGTCATATTTTATTTAATACTCCCACCAATAAAGATTTATTTATCCTTTATCTCATTTCCATATCCTGTAGTGTCCTTTTGTACCTCGAGGACTAATTTTAGTGCATTAAATCCATGTGCTGACTCAAAAGAAATAAAACGAAATTTATTTTGCTCAATCAAGTCGCTTATAGACAGTGAAATGTCACCGTGCATTAGGAGCGCTGGGTCTGTCTGGCCTTTTATAGCATTTGTAATGACAGGCAAATCCCCACTATCTCTGGGAAAACTTACATCCCCAAATATAATCTTTTCAGGATTAATGGAAGTTTGTCTGTCTGTTTTGTTGAGTTTACTTGGTGTTAGAGCTGGATCAAAGCTTTCAGAGAATCTGTAGGGATAACGACAGAGATCAAAATTGCTGGGGTAGCAAATAAAGAGCTTTTGTTATAAAGTAAAGTGCCACGTTTTGCATGTTACAACCATCATGTGATTTGAATACATGACCTGCTGTGTAATTTCCATGTTATATTCATATCACATAGTCGGTCGTTGTCAGGCTCTCATAATACAATGCCCATTAAGATGCTGTTTCCTTTGGGATCTTTCTGAATGAAGTTTGGCAGACAAATCATTTACAGAACGCATATTGCTAACGTCTCTAGAGACGCATAGCAGTGAGCTCATTCAGGTGCCTTCATTAGAAACTAATGAAGTGCTGAAACATCAAGATGGTCCTACATCACCTCTCAGCCCACTCAGACCCCATCCAGCTCTTCATTAAGGTAATGCAGATTTGTGGATATGTTTTAGGATGCAGCGTGGCTTACTTTAAGCTATAAAACTGAACAAAGCTACAAGCAGCCGTTTTGGACAACGCCAGGGCTGGAGAAGACTGATCTTATTTCAGATTTGTTTGTATTTATGTTGGTCCCTTAATAGAACTGATCCTAGATTAGCACTCCTACTCCTGAGATGGTTTGTGAACACAGAGATCCAGTTAACTCATTCATTCATTATTTACAAATACTTTTAGGATAAAGTTTGACCATAGCAGTGCAGGCAAAAAGCCTAGCTCCTCATGCTCTGCTTCTACGATTCTCATTCGAATGCAGCTTCCATTTGTGGCTCTCTAGATAAACATTATTTTCAGCTTCAGCCATGCTGTGAATTTATTTATCACTGAAGTGCATTGAGTGTGTGTTGCCAGCGAAAACAAGTCGTTTGGCGCAGACTGTGCTAGACAGTGCTTGTGGAAGACCTATGGGGAAATGATTGGGCTGCAAACTAACAAAAGCAACAGCCAAGTAGAAACGGTAGGGAGTCTCCACTTTAACAAGAATTGTGGAGCAGTTGGAACTATTGATTTTATGTGTAATATATACTGTATGTTTGATATATGCAGTAAATGTGATGTCTATACAATAATGTACAACTATTGTTATTTACATTTGCATTTTTATTGTCTATTTAAAAAGAATCAATTGTCTTATCTTTTATACTTCCTTGCTGATCTGAGCATACAAATTGTCTTATCTTATCTCTTAAATTATAGTTACATTCCAAGAGCACCCGCGTATATTGAAAAACTACATTGTTGTGTTTTGGTATAAAAAAAAAAAAATTGAATAGTGTAAACCCTAAATATGCCCCCAGAACACTTTAATATAATTTAAAACTCAGTATTCGTATTCTAATTTAAATTCCCCGCTGAGATATGCAACTTTTGTTGCAGAACAACAGTATTGGGACTATGCGGCGGGGTGAACAGTTTTCAGGGAATAACCCCTGATCTACTCGGGCTAAAAATACAAGTGAGGGCTTGTTGGAAAGGTCTCAATCAAACTGTGGATTTTGAAGCGTCTAAGTGCTTGCACTGCGGAGAAATAGCGCTTGGAGTGCTAGGGCTCAACCCTGGTGTGCTTCCAGGTCGGCTACAGCCTGCCCTTGTGTGAAAACATCCAGAAAAAATATATTTATTGCCACAACAAAACAAAAAATGGTGGAGGATATTTGCAGTTTCCGCATTATTGTGGGGATTTCCACGTAAAACTATGAGTTCAGTTCTCAAATAATCTGCATGTTACTGAAACCGCGACTCCTGAGCCTGGGCAGCTGAATTACCTAGTGGTTAGGGTGTTCGGCCAGAAGGTTTTGGGTTCAAATCCTAACTGGTAGTGTTACCACTGAGGTACCCTTGAGCAAGGTTCCCCCTCCCCCCCCACTGCTCCCCAGCGCCCCTCGCTGGCGGCAGCCCCCTTCTTCACTTGATGAATGGGCTAAATGCAGAGAAAGAATTTTCATGTTGTGCTGTGGTGTGTTCACGCATTTATATATTTGTAATTTGGTTATTTATTGTATAATAAGGCACAGTTAACCTATAAAAAAATAACTTTTTGTTTTCTAATTGTTTTCTTTTTGAAGAAAAAAAAATTCACAATATCGTATTGAATATGGAAAATTAATTTTCCCATATCTGTGATTACACTCAGTGGGTGGAACGTGCATCTACCATTGCTCTTACTTCACATTGCTGAAAATTGAGAACTGTGTTTGTTTTGGGGAAATTACATGATTTCTAGATTCATTTGAACTGTTTTCACGCAATGAAAACAATAAATGATATTACTGAAGGGATTGAATTGCTCAAATGCATTTGATTAAATTTATTTTATCCACTCATATAGCTATAAAAGTATAACATTGGTGAAAATTAGAGTGATTTGACTAGACAAATAATGTAATTAATGCCAAATAATTATCATATGACAGCCCGAGTACATTTCACATTGATCTTTGTTTTATTGCCTTGATAGAAATCAAACCGCTGTGTTGCTCACATACACCGTCCCTGACTTTCGATTTTTTCCCTGCGCAGGAGGATCCCATCCATGGTTTCCGAGTGAGCGATTATCTGGAGTACATGGAGGGCTTGGAGCGAAGCTACAGAGGCTTAGTGCTCACTGAAATGAGGAGCATCTTACAGAAGAACACCTAGTGCTCTGTAGAGCTCAGGCAGGATGTAAAACTAGTGGTCAAGTGAGTTGATGACCTTCGGGTAGGCAAGCAAAAAAAACTTGCATCCATAGTAAGTTTACAAAACAGTTTTGGTGCAATTCATCTGTATATTAATGACGTTTTAACCTTTAAGTTACGTTGTAGGACCAGTTTTCCAGACCCAGATTAAGCCTTAGCCTAAATGAAAAGAGTATTTTCATTGGTGATAACCATCGGCACTACAGTTTAATCCAGGTGCATTTGTAAACTGAACCATACAATTTTAAATCATGTGTTTTGCAGAAATATTTATATTTACAGTTTAGTCCCTGCCAGCTTGGTTTGTACCTGTGACATATTGCATTATTTCATGCTTTTTCTCTTCTAAAGAAAAAACATAGATCCTTCCTTCTGTGCAGAAATGGAAGACAAGCAGCACAACATGCTGTGTGCAGTACAGCACAGTATTTGTATTTGTGAGTGTATCCTATTTGAAATAGACATGAAAATACTATTTTGTAACATACCTGTAGAGTTCCTAGCAGTATCATTTTAAATAATTTTGTAAATATTTTCTGTGTTTTGTCTCAGTTAGCCCAGTTGAAGTTACATCTCTGTGAGTAAACAGTGACTTGTGGTACTGGTTTTGAATTTAAACCGTGTTCAACCTTCTCTGTATTCCACAACCGTCTTCTCTCTCTAGAGTCAATTGATGTGAAGCTTCAGTGATTTTTAATCTCCACATGAGTGATGTATATTTTTTACAACACAGCAGGGTCTAAAGGTTTTACAACTGCATAAAACTGTAAGATTTTATATTTATTGCCATATGAACTGTTGGAGTGGACTTAAACCAGAAGGGAATAAATAAGATAGTAAAGATTTATAAACAATAATATACAAGGAACTCTCACTCAAATGTTTCGCATGTTCCATGGTGCAATAGAGTTACATACAGTTATTAATAAATGAATAAACAAAATAAATGATTCATAACCATCCATCCATCAATTATCTGAACCGTATATCCCTAACCAGGGCCACAGGGAGCTTCTGCGACATACAACTGATTTTATTACATAAATTTGTAGTTTAGGGACAAAGGTACTGGGGCGTCTAACCATTACAACAATAGGGATTTTAATGATATTGCATTCAAATCCATAGACTTTAATCTAGAGTCGGTCCACCTTTGCAGCTATAACAGCTTCCACTCTTCTTGGAAGACTTTCCACAAGATTCTGGAGTTTCTGAATTTGTGTCCATTCATTCTGTAGCATTTATGAGGTCAGACACTGATGTTGGACGAGAAGGTCTGGATCACAATCTCCGTTCCAGTTCATCCCAAAGGTGCTGGATGGGGTTGAGGTCAGGACTCTATGTGAACCAGTCAAGTTCTTCCACACTGAACTCCTCCAGCATGTCTTTATGGAGCTCGCTTTGTGCTCTAGGACACAGTCATGCTGGGATAGAAAAGACTCTTCCCCAAACTGGGTCCACAGAGTTGGAAGTATGATGCTGGCCAAAATGTATTGGTCTGCTGAAGTAATCGGTCTCGACCAAACCCTGAAAAACAGGAAACAGGTGTGTCCCAATACTTTTCCCTACAGTTTATCATGTAATACAGCAGCACTTTTGCATTTACTTGCAGCTGAACGGGGGGTTTTCGATATAGGTGGAATTTGCAGTTCTTTTATGTAGGCACACAATCTGAGAATTCT
Source organism: Nannopetersius ansorgii (assembly GCA_037974605.1). Lineage (NCBI taxonomy): Eukaryota > Metazoa > Chordata > Actinopteri > Characiformes > Alestidae > Nannopetersius > Nannopetersius ansorgii. The sequence goes on along the minus strand of JBBPDE010000155.1, from coordinate 645,311 downwards.
TCCTGGTGTCTGTACCCACTCTTTACGTCTTATATGATCGAACATGCATCTAAATGTGTCATCCAGCACCTCGTGCTGATGACTTAGCCTTGTTTTGTACGAACACCTGCAGTCTTGTGCAGCAGTATAGGCCATATCACGCTGACAAGTCATCATTAGTACACAGAACCCGTCTCCTTCACACGCACCATCTGTAACTCCCATAGTGAATAATGAATGGGATCGTTAAAGAGGTGTCTTTCTCCTTCACAACAGACACTAAATATAACATATTGTTTACTTAGTAAGAGGAAGGACCCCTTTTAATCTGAAGACATGTAGCATTTTTGTGTATTCTTAGCATTCCCTACTTAGACACAAGCTGCCAATGTTTAAATGGCCTTTGCTAAATTGGAAAGAAAAAGTTATGTAACATATATATTTAATGAAATATAGGATTTCTTACAAAGAAGCAAGTATTCTTGGTTGCTTCCTTACGCGAGTTGGAAGTATTCAAATAAGCTTGTTTTGGGTTTGGACTTAAATGAGAACCTGATTAAAGTTTGACGCTTTACCTCTCACATACAACATGCACTGAGAGATTATTAGGGGAACCAAAATCTTTCTTCAGACCTCACAACCCCTGTCTGGTCCCCTTTTAAGACTATATATAAAATCAAACAAGCAGTCTTAATGCTCCCCCCCCCCCCAACACCATGCTTCCCAGTGCACAAAGCAATGTCATTAGCAAAAGACTGTATATCAGTGTATATCAGATCTATCGGTATTCAGTGTGTCAGATATTTCTTTCCTCTTGTGGCCCCCACTGTCACACTGACCCACCAGTTACGAGTTTGTCCTCCCAGCAAAAGCTGCTTCCAAAGCTTACACTGATATTATGTTGCCCTTTAAAGATATGCACACACACACACACACACACACACACACACACACACACACACACACACACACACACACACACACACACACACCTCAATTCTTTCTCACATGCACCTAAAATGTCTAAAGAAGAGATTTCAGAGGAGATTAGACAGAAGATCATCTACCTGTTTAGGAAAGAGGAACATCAAAGAAACATTAATAGAAAACCAAGTCCCACTTTCATTTCACATCTGAAACATCCACAGAGTCTGTCTGTCACTGACGACTGAACATCGTTGGTCTAAAGCGGTGTTTAGATGTTCAAGAAGCCAGTAAAGAAACAGACAAAAGGAAGAAATCGTGCACTAGAACTTCCAAATTGGACGTCCGAAACATGTAGATTTTTTGGACAAATGAGTCTAAATTTGTAACCTGAATTCACTTGAAAGTTGAGAAGCAAAAAATCCGGTCGACTTCTAACACTGAAAGTACAGGAAACAGGAAAAATATCAGTTTGGATGTCTGCAGAAAAACCTGAAAGCAGATATCCTGAAATAATTGGAATCTGTAATTAAATATTTATTTGTTGAGGCTTCTGTATAGTTTCCTGTTGAAAACATGTTCCTCTATTTACTGATACCAGAGAACAAATAACTTAGTTTCTGTTTTTCCTTGAAATGAAATGAAAGGGAGATTTCTGATCAGGTACAAATGTCATGTAACAGAAATAAAAATACTAGAAGTAAATAAACAAAGTGTCTTTTACATTCACCTTTAATCTCCCTATTTAAAACAATGGTCAACCCTAACCGTGGTCCTAGTCTTAGTCTTTTACTAATCATAACTCTTAACACTGTGTGTTAAAAATGAGAATAATAAATAATTTATAATAAATAACACTGTAGGTAGTCTATTGAGGGCTGTTCAAAGAAAGTGGGACCAATAATAATACTTAAAGAAAAACAATAAATGCATTTAAAAGGATTTTGAATCATTTAAAAACTTATGCAACATACGTAATACAGTAGACTCCTGTGGTCATGTACTGCAAAATGGGTTGTAGGTCACCTCTGGATTAATTTGATTGTGCACCTGGAGTTTAAAGTGTGGTCACAAACAGACTTTATTGGTGTCAAAGTCGCTAACCAGTGACAGTAGTGGATCATATGGGGCCCAGTAAAAAAGGCCCCCACTAGGGGGCCCAGGCTTCATAGGCCTCCGTGGTGTGCCAGTAGTAGTAGCCACTGACCAGTGATTAAAAAAAACACCAGTTGTTCAAGCTAATGTTGTTTACATCAATTACAGTTAAATGTGATTACAAACCAACAGTGTACTGAACAATTTTGTTTGGATTTGCTGTGAAAATGACAACTGTAACACTTTTTTTCATGTAATGTCTTTTTTGATTGCCCATCTAATAGACCTTAATGGCAGAAGGTAATTTGAAATGGCTAATTAGAGCAAATTAAGCTGATTACATGCTAATTAACACCTCTGTGTTCCTGTATCTGACTCTGGGAACAACATTAGGCTTGTCCTACCTCGTGAAGATGCTACATTATTGCCGCACACCGCCACAATATATATATCAGTTCCTGCCTTTAGTGGCTGTCTGCTGAATATATTACAGGCGCGTCATTTAGCTGCCTTTGCAAATTGATTTTCGAGCTCCAATCAGTGCAGATTGATGGGCGCATGATCGTTTCTTCTTTGAAGTCAACATCACCGTTCGTCTGATCGAAGTTCGGCGTGCTCTCTTTTACCTCGGCCTTTCTTCACCTGACCTGATTATTGCTCTATTAGAATGCAGTCCATTAGGCTTGAGCGCATACGATCTGAAAGCCCACTTCACATCAGCAATAGCCTGACGCTGTCTTTCAGACTGAGAAAGGAGAGATTCCTGGTCCTCCTGGACTGAGAGTGGGCAGCTAGAGACTAAAAAACGTAGGAGAACTGAGGCTTTGATCATAAAAGCAGTGCTTTACTTTTTCCCCCCAAAGCCAATGTCGAAACATGAGCCGTGGAAAAAGAAAAGGAACGTGCATCGAGGGATATACCGCTGGGAGCCCACAGGCAAATGTGTCTTCAGTAAGAGGAGTTTGACTGATTATCCATCATGTTTCTGATGATGGTCTTCATACATTAAACCTCTTTTGTCTTTAGCCTTCCATCATCAGCTCAATGGGCTGCCATGCTATCTGACTTGCTGCAGCTGCTGTCACGCCACTGTTTTAAATGTCTGTTCTTTTCTGGAAGAAAAATATTTTACTGGCCGTATTGTCTCCAGTCCAGTGCATTCTTGTTTGCTGAATCTGTAAGTCATGTCTATCGGCTGTGCATAGCCATTTGACTCTCCGTCTCTGTGAGTTAAGGGACTGTAGCCTCCATTGTCACAGCACTAATTGAAGCGGCAGGCTGCCTCCCCCTCCCTCCCTCTCTCTCTCTCTCTCTCTCTCTCTCTCTCTCTCTCTCTCTCTCTCTCTCTCTCTCTCTCTTTCTCTCTCTC
>JBBPDE010000155.1:629975-641844 GCA_037974605.1 Nannopetersius ansorgii | reverse complement strand
ACGGACCAATTGGATGCAAGTTAAGCCATCCCAGGAACGCCACTCAGCCAATCACGTGTCGCAGTAAGTTGAGGAGACGGGTGAGACGGAGAAAGAGAGAAAAATAAGGAAAAAATGGCACTGTCCAAAAAAGAAAAGTCGATAGCGAAAATAGAGCATTTAACCCGGAATGGACAGACTCATTTCTGTTCATACTTCCCTCTGGGAGCACTAAACCAGTGTGTCTCATATGTTCAGAGAGGTGGAGGGAGCTCAGTGGGTAGGATACTTGCCTCCGGCCCAAGAGGTCACAGGTTCGAATCCTACCTTCAGCACCCCCACTGGGTCCCTGAGCAAGATCCTTAATCCCAAGTTGCTCCAGGGAGACTGCCCCCTGTAGGTAGAGAATGGAAGTCGCTTTGGATAAAAGCGTCTGATAAATGTAAATGTTCAGAAACAGTGGCACTTACTAAAGGTGCCAATGTGAAACGCCATTATGAGACGAAACATATCCACTCAAATCTGAAATGAGATCACAGAAAATAAGTCTCAGAGCCCAATATGACCAGTCCACCAGGATCCTGAGCCACACATTCACTGCCCAACAACGTGCTCATGAGTGTTCCCTCAGAGTTGCTTGGGTTTTGGGTCAACACAAAACACAGCAGTGGGTACATATTACTGCAATGCAAGGGGGGGCGCCACCTAAAATCTTGCCTAGGGCTCCGCATTTGTTAGGACCCGGCCTGGCAGCAGAACAAGTGCTTTTGTGAAGAAGTCAGTGAGTGTTTTTTTTGTGAGTGAGTTAAATTCAGAGGCCTAGATGCCTAGATATTAATCATAATGACATGAGTGATGTGTTTGGAGACATTAGAACAGTGTTGGAGCTTTATGCTTAGCTTTGATTAATGAAATTCAATGTAAAAAATATTTTTTAATCATGCAGGAAAGAAAGAACACAGTTTAATCTCTCTGTCATCAGATGGCTGTGAGATAATATATGCCTTTGCTTTTGATTAATTAATCACTGTAAACCATAAGCAGTTCAATAACAATTATGATTTCAGGGTTTTAGTAAATTGTCTTGTTCTCCACTATACTTGGACAGTACCTCCATTAACAATATTTGACAATAATTTAAAGTACTAAAAAGTAATATACTGTAATATTATGGGGAAAGGAGGCTGGCTTTAAGATATGGGTTTGCTGGGATTGAAAATCTGTCCTGTGCAACGGTTCGAGTAATAAACCCTTTTATCTGATCTAGGGAAGTTGGTGGCCTGTTGATCTCCATCCTGGAATGCCTTCAGAAATTCCACTCTCAGTCTTGTTTATGCTTATGTATTCATTCATTTGAGCAAAGTAATTTGCATTATAAATGAATAATTCAGTAATAGTGCTGAGGGACCAGTGATTTTTCTGCATGCTTGGGTTGCTCGCAGTAATCAGCTCAGCACTAGGCGCTGTTCTGATCTCCAATTTATTTAATTATTGAGCGGATTCTATTACCACTCTGTGTTACTGCGTGCAGTGATGAGTGCTACCTTTATTAAATTATTTATTTACAGTGGGATAAATCCTTCATGCTCCTTCATACATTGAGGCACTGGTTCTCTCCAGTGCCTCCATACTACACAATTCACACCTCCATACCAAATGTGAGGAGGTTTAGAAAGATGCACATAATGAATCTAGAGCTGCAGCGCTTGAACATTCCTGAACATTTAAATTACATTACCTATACTTTTACTCTTACATTTTTAATTATATTCAAGCTACTTTACAATATTTTAGTTAGTAGCATTTAATGTGTTTGTTTATATATTCCACAGTTCTAATTCTAAGTACAATAAAGGAATAGCTTTGTGCATTAGCTTCATTCACTAACCTCTAAAAATAGTGCCCAAATGACCAATTAGTGAACCACAGCACAGAATGTGAAGAGCACGGAATTCTTCCTTTGTATTTAACCCATTCACCAAGTGAAGCAGCAGGCAGCCAGGAACATAGCACCCGGGGAGCAGTGTGTGGGGACAGTACCTTGCTGTGTGTGGGGACAGACATCAAATATCTTAAAATATGTATTAAATGTGTTTTTATTGTGTTTATATCATATGTAAAACTTCATGAAAGTCACAGTTATGCTGCCCATTTTATCATCTTTGGATTATTTTTACAGTTCTCACCCCTCCTCTTTTAGCCCTCATTGCTCGCTAGCAGCTTAACAAAAGTTTCCATATTTCACACTCAGCAGAGCTAAATGTCCCAGTTAATCTGAAAACAGAGTGACAGCTAAAGAATATTTTATTTAATTTTACATGTATACAAAAATATCTGAGATGATTTCCATTCTGCTGATCTCAAGGCCATACACCATTTTCACTGATTCGTTTACATAAAAGACATGTATTACTGTTAGAATAGATGATTTAACATTTGCTCTATTATCATCAGGCTGCCAACAACCATCACCCAAGTTGTCCCTGAAAAGGTCAGTTTTAACTAAGAAAGGATTTTTAAATCGAATTTTCAAATAATTGAATAATCATGCTTTCACTACCATTTCCATTCTGATTCTTATCCTCATCAAAATGTCCCTTTGGCTCTTCAGTCGCTCCAGCCATGCGGAGAGATCCGTTTCCATGTGCCTGATTGATTCTTCGCCATGCCTTTTGTGACCATGCCGCCCGAATCCTCCGGAATGTTAACATTTGCAGAGTCCTATCCTGGCATGCCTGTTCTGTTCTTTGGCAGAAATGAGATTTGAATGGATGACATTTGCAAGACGAGCCGGCGGCAGAGGGAGGGTGGACATTTGTCATGTGAGAATGAAGAATGGGGGACTCCAGTAGACCCCTTAATCACAGTTGATTCCTATCAGAGATCCCAGAGCCCTATCTGTGGAGCCCTCATTTCCTGGTGATTATAAACCCTCCCTTGTGTCCCTGTCCCACAGGTATTTCCCTTTAGAAGGGAGTCACACTCTAGCAGTTCCATTCGCAGCTCTATTCTCATCTCAGGCTTTCCACCACGAAGCTATTCATTAGTACATGACCGCCAGAGAAAAAAAGAAAAGGAAAAAAAGCAGATATGAGGGATGTGTATTGCCATTCCATTGCTATTCCAGTGTTGTTTTGCAAGCGCAGGGCTGGGTGAGTTCGCCCTGCTGTCTCAAAGGGAAGGAAAACAGCATGGAGGCTTTTGACGCTACAGTTAAAACTGACATGTAAACCACAGCACTCTCGGTCAAGCTGTTTGGCCACAAACACTCACTGCTGTCAGCGGTGTCTTGACAATGATGGACAGTAAAAAGGGCAAAACAACTCACTTCAGGAAGCATGTCAACAATGAAAGCAAAAACAATAACCCCCATAGTGGAGAGTGTTGGGTCATATTAACCATTTAACCCTTAGAACGCTAGCAGAATGGATCCTTGCCGTCAGATCAATAAATCGTAAATCATCATCATACAACTAAACAGTTCCTCTTATGGAAGTTTCCCCAATTCGTGTTGATGCTTGAGGTGTTTGGTGTTCCTGTGTCAAACAGAAGTTGTAATTTAAAAAACAATAATAACCACCACTGGGGTTTCAAAAATAACATCACACGCAAAAGCTTTCTTTTATTTTAGAAACAAAGAGGAGAAAATATAAGATCTTTGAATCCGGAGGAATGTTCAGGATAGTCTCCACCCACAATTGGGAGGGGCTCCAGAGAGGGGCAGAGCGGCAGCGCAACAAGAGACAGAGCAGCAAACGGCAAACAAACACTGGTTCTTGACTGTTTTACACCAGTTATATTTACTGAAATCAGATTTTACTAATAAACTCTGAGTTCTAACCTGAAAGTTCATTCATTTAGCAATAGTTTATTTTCCAACGAAGTCAATAAGCAAAGACTATTTGAATTCTGACTTTGCTTCTTTAGTTAAGCACAGAAACAAGTGTGTTGGAGGGGAGCAGTCAATACTGGCACGTGGATAGGATGCTGTATCCTTGTGAGAAAATCATGGATGTCTGTGAGGATGATTCAGAGTGTTTATTCAGTGTGACGGCACATTCAGTCACACAATCAGACACACAGCGAGGAATCCAGCACTTCATTACTTAACAACATAGCACAGTTTGAAGTAAGGGTGTGATTATTTAGGCATGCAGTTTGTGTGATCCTAATGGGCAGTGTGTACATTTCCCTTACTCTGCCTCAGAGCTCCAGTACATAACTGAAGAAACTGCAGCAATTAGATTGCAATTCCTCAACCATGATTGCGTGGTTACAATAAAATCAGTGGTTGTAAACACCCAAACATTGTTTTTTATGAGCAAAAAAATTGTGTTTAAAAGAAAAAATGAATAAAGTATAAAGTACTTGGTATAGAGAACAACTCCTAACCGCCATTTGTCTTACTATTAAATCAATTAACTCTGTTATTTATTTATAGAATTAATATTCCAGCCTGTGTGTAAATTGCTTTAGATTGCTTTCCATTTTAGATTGTTTTTGTCTCTGTGCAGTCATTACATAAGCAATTTCCTCCAGGATCAATAAAGTTTTCTGATTCTAATTGTACTTATATTTAGCCTCCAACCCCAAATCGATTCAGCTGCTAATGAGCAATAAGAGAAGTAACAAATTAACACAAGGACAGACATGGTGACATAAAATGGATAAAACTGATAAAAATGGACATTTCTGTGGGTTAAAAAATGACACAATGAAATGATTTGTTTTTGCTCACAGAAAATGCTCTAAAAATATATCCTTTCAATATTATTGAAGAACACATCTGCATATTTTAACTCAGTGACCTCCAAAACAGATGGAAACAGTATTTTAGGGCAACTATGAAAAAAATGTTATAACTATTATATTAAATTGACTTTGACATTAAGTGAGACTCTGGTTAGTAAGACTAAAAGCGTCCGAGTGCTTGAAGGATTGAAGTTTAGTGTGCAGGTTTTTTTTTCCAGGTCTGTTTACCAGTCTGCTTCTATACAACACTAAGGTCTGAGACAAATTGCCTGGTGTTTTATAGCGGGCGGCTGGAACACACCATGCTGAGAAGAATCAAGCTATTCTTGTTGATGTACAGTATTTTTCATGACTCATTTTTCCCACTGCCTCACCGAGCTGCACTCCTACACATGTACACTGAGTAATGGCTCGGAGCCATCAAGCTTCAATTACAACCGCGTGGGGCAGAGATACAGAGATACACAGGGGTTGGTTTCTAGAGGACTAGAGCACCAGCTGAACTTTTCTCCACAACTTAGTAGTTCATTCTGTTAGAGATCTTATGTAATCAACAATACCACAATCAGGAATCCTCTCCGCCTCTGACAGAGCACTTAATCAGCGCTGTTACTCTCTCATTAGTCCTCAGAGGCTTGAATAGTCTGCACTCCATGCTCATATTCACTCGATTGTTTCGGTTGTTATGTCATGGAGAGTGGGAAGTCTCACAGGACCATCTTGTAACGAGAGTGTCTGGGGACAACCATGGAAATTTTGTCTGACAGACAAGTCTGTGCAATAATTTATGCAACAATATGTCCAATAACCTGCTGCTAACAGATGTGCAATTTCTTATTGTGCATTAAATCACTATCCTTATGTAGAATATCTTTATTAAAGGACGACAGGGTGGCACAGTAGGTAGCACTGATGCTTCACACCTCCAGGATTGGGGGTTTGAATCTGGGTGCTGGTCGTGTGTGTGTGTGTGTGTGTGTGTGTGTGTGTGGTTTGCATGTTCTCCTCGCAGTTGTTGCAAATTGACTATAGGTGTGAGTGAATGGTGTGTGTGCACCCCCAGGGTGACTCCCTGCTTTGCGCCTGCAGACCCTCTGGGTTCTAGGTACCCGCAACCCTATAAAACCAGGCAACAAAAATTTGTTTCATTACATTCTGTGGTGTTTCTTCTACAATCTCCGTGCTGATTTTGGTGGTATCGTTTATTTTCATGTAGCTTCAAGGGTTTCGTTAGAAACATCATTCTTAGAAAAAACTTGGCATCTCGACTGATGGTCTTTTGATCTACTTATAACTTTTTGCATATTAATATGTTGTTTGTTTGTTGTATATGTAGGTAACGGTTGCACACGCATCAGTGAAACTAATATGAAAATAATAGTAGTATAACAACAACCCTATTATGAAAAATATGCATAAAATTTAGTTTAGTTAGTTAGTCTCTAGAACCATTGAAGGTAGTAAAATACTGATGTAATTTTCTGAATCAGCAAAACTTGACTAAGAAACATCAAAAATTGCAATGAAACATACCTTTCATGAACATTTGTTACCCTGTGCAATGGAATAAGTGGTTACAGAAAATGAAAGAATGAATGAAAGAATCTTTATTACTATGTGCAATAGTCTTATCCTTTGCAATATCACAACTTATATATGACCATTCATATTACTTATGTCACTATAATGAGTATTATTACATGCAATATCACTTATGTCTCTATTACATGTTATAACAGACTTGGTATATTATCTTAAACCAATTGTGTAAACATTTATTTTTTATTTTTCTAGTATTTATACGCAGTTCATCATTTTTTGTATATATTGTAGTGTATTTAGTACTAAAATGTTCTGAGTGTTTCTGGAGTATGTCTGTACCATATTTTATATTGTTCTTGCCTTGTGATACATATTCTAATCCATTAAGGATATCAGATTCTTGAGATCCTGTCTTCATAAAGAATACCAAAAGTGGTTTCATAGAATGTATTTTGTATTTCAGGCAAACTTCCTTTGTTTGATAAGAACTTCATTGCAATCCAGCCCCAAACATTTAAGAAGTCTGGGCCTGCAAGACAAGGCTGGAAGTGCAAATTGAGCTGCTGTGTCCCTGCATGTCCAATGACCTTGAAACATTCAATTTATCTACAAAGATCTGACTAGACAACTTAATTCAGCTGACAAACATAAGCAGCACCTAACTGTGATGGCTGAGTTAATCTAACATGCACTTTGCTTATCTTAGATGAATGCCATACGTGCTGATCCCTTCTGCCCAGATAGTTCATTTGAAGATCAACTCTGAATTCTAATATGACTAATTTAGTACTGTTAGTGTTACAAGTCATCAGTAACCTTTTCAATTGTAATTTTAACTAAAGTAATTTTGACAAACTGCTGTGCTTTAAAATAAATGTTTATCTATTTTTGCATTTTGCATAATTTATCTATACATTCTGAATAAATTATCTATATATTCTGGCTAATTTATCTATACATTCTGCATAATTTGATGGCTAAGATGTAACCATAGCCATTTAGATTTTTTTTAATGGAGAGTAAAGAGAAACCAAACCAACTCATGCTTCTTTACAATGGAGGTGAATGGAACCAAGGGTCTACAAAAGAAAAATATTCAATTTAGTTACTTCTCAAAAGTGATTTATTTACTATTTGCTTCTTCACCATTCTGAAAAACAGATGTTTTATATGTTCCAAAACTATACAATAACTCCGCTCATGATATAGTGTTCTGGGCATCAAGCAACTTCATAATCATTTGATGTGAGTACTTTCATGTGATGGTTTCAAAACTTCAGACATCAAATTCACTTAACTTTTCAATTAACCCTAATTACTCTGTTCCTATTTTGCATGTTCCACAACGATCAAAGCGTAGCTAGCTTGGTCTAAATATGGAATAAGAATTATCCAGAAATACACACTGTTTGTAAAAACCCTTCAGTGCCAGAGCAAAACAACTCTAAAACAGAATTTGAAGTGAAAACAGCTCCAGAGCAACATTGTAACTAAAATAAATGATTTATTTTTTATTAGCATAATGATTCAGTTTCAGTTTTTTTTTTCCCACATGCAAAAAAAACCTGAGCAAGGCCTCTTTTTCTAACCCACAGAATTGGCAGCTATTGACATTGATTATTCATTACTTTGTTGTGTAACCACGGCCAGCTGTTACATTTGCGACGCACAGACCTGTGGCTACGGACTGCTAATTCATTCTCAGCTGACTTTTACTTGGCAGGGCTGTTTCCCTGATTGATTTTACAGTGCCTTTGATTCATTTGTAACGACAGAGTAAGTTCACAGTGAATCTAGCGGAAGACCGACTCCACAGACAGAGCGAGCCCTTGCTTCTACTGGTATCGTATATCTGTGTTGATTTTCATGCGCTAGAAAGCAAATTGGATGCACATCATACACAAATTCATCAGATCCAATAAATAATTCCAAATGTGAAAAATGAGAATTCATTTCTTCTGTACTATTGATTAAGCACCAAATGGACCAAGGCTTCAGTGCAGGAAGTTTTTTTTTCTTTTATGATGTATCGGGTGAGATGGATTGGTTACACTCAGAAAGCTGCAAAACATATTCCATGTTTTTCCATGTGGCAGGGAAAAAACAAGAGCATTTTAAAGGGTGAGAGAAGAAAGGCTTCAGATTCCAATATGCTTCACAGCCACCTGGGAGAAGAGAGATGTACAAAGGGAGCAAAGACATCAAAAATTTAGGTCAACATTTTTAGCAAATCGCTCCGGCTTGATGCAAACTCCCAACGTGCTCCGGTGTAAAACCACTCGTAAAAAGTGTTTTGCAAGGTTATAATTACTACGACTTTTTTCTTCTCAGCGCTGCAGACTGATTTATGCCCTGTTTCCCTTATAGTCACAGCACTAAATCAAACTGCGCGTCTGACTGCTTCTGTCTTGTTCTACATAGTAAAAGGGTGACAGAACGGCAGAGTGCTGAGAGCTCGCTGGCTCCTGAACCACTGGGCTGTGCTGCTGTGCGACTGAACCAAATTACACTAGTGGCTCCATTTATCGTAGCAACACAGACATCAAGCCGAGAGATTGCCCAGAGATAGCTCTATTCTCTCTGCTTTGTGGCTGGGTGGGTTTCCTTACTCTCCCATTTACCCTGCTGTTATTAAGTTCCACATGTGATTTGCTTGCTGGGATCTTCCTGATGTTCATCCATTAAAAATGAGCCCATGCTGATTCTTCATGGCCTAAATGTTTCTTTTAAACAACATGTTCCACTCAGCTTTTTCTTATATGCTGCTTTTTATACTGCACCAAAGCACCTTCCAGGAATGGTAAAATCAAACCCCTGCTGAGCCTCACGGAGGGCAAGAGTGGCGTGAAAAACATGAGGAGGAAACACCGAAAGGAAACTCAAAATCTCTCAAAAGCAAAAACACTCTAAAAGCTAGAGGAAGGGACGCAAGGAAAGCAAAAATATAAAAAAGGAATGAGAGGAACCAGTACTCAAAAAGGAATGACTCCCTGAGAGCATGAGGATGGTTGTGGCCCAGTGGGTAGAATACGTGCCTTTGGACCAAGTGGTCATGGGTTTGAATCCTACCTTCAGCACCACCTCTGGGTTCCTTAATCCCAAGTTGCTCCAGGAAGACTGCCTACACCTGTAAGTAGGGAATGGATAAAATCTCTGATATGAAGTAAGACTCAAAAGAGAAAACTTCCTTAAGAGCAGGATGAAGAACCACTTGGGTGAACCAAAACTCAAAATAAAGATCTGTAAGAGCATGAGTAAAAACTAAAAAGAGCAAACTTATCAGTGTTTCCGCCTTAACTTATGAAGACCATAAGGGAAAAAATTGTAAAGAACCAAGACTTATTAGCAATGCTCTCTAAGAGCACAATGAAAAATAAATGAGAAGAACCAATGATTTCTTGTCTTTTCCCCTTTTCTTGGCTTTCATAATTCTTTTATGTCTTTTCCTGTTTCCTTTTTTTGTTGTTGTTTACATCCTCTTTCTTTCACATGCATTACATTTGTTTGCCCTGGCTATGTGTCTGTCTGCTATGTGAGTTTCATTTTTGTTTTGGTCTTAGTCTCTTGTTCTTATCTCCTTCCCAGGTCAGGTGTTTCTGTTTCCCTAGTTTCAGTCTTCAGTCTTTCAGTCTTCGGTTGTGAATTCTTGATAAACTTCTTGTGAAACTCCTGGTTACCTACTGTTATTGCTTGTCATGCCACTTTGCTTGTGTCTTTGTTATATCCATTTTTTCATATTTATGTGTACCAGGACTTCTTGGTGATGTTTGTATTTTTATTTTATGTTTGTTTATTCAACTTTTTCTGGATCTCACATTTATATTCTGATTGTCTCGACCAAAACCATCTTAGACTGTGAGGAAGAAACATTAAGGGGAGCCAAAACTCAAAAAAATAACCCATTATTCTCAAAGGACAAGTATAAAGAAGTTGGTAAAGTTAATTTTAGGACGAACTCCCAGCTGAAGTGACGAGTCAGTGGTGTGAGATGCAGTGAGATCACTGTGATGTGGAAATGTGCTTTGCCTGGCACAGGGGTGAGATTGAGGGAAAATATGGGGTGAAGCAGGTAAATCACAAATGATTACAACAGCCATATCAATAGGCAGAGACAGAGTGCCTATAGCTTTCCACCCCCTGACTTTCAGCCTCATTAGCGCTGCCGCAGCAAGCCTTTAGCTCCAGCAAGCTCCTGGCACCTCACACTGCCTTCACGGCTCTCAAATACAGACCTGGGTGTTGTGGAACATGTGAAGTAATGTGTTTTTAAAAATAGTTTTTAAAAAGTCAGATAACTGGGGCATTCTCATATATTTTTTCTCTTGCATAAACATGATCAAGCTCAACACAACAGACTAAATGTATAGTTCTGCTGAGTACTTTCTCTATTAGATCTTTTTCATATTTATGAAGCTTCATTGTGTACATTGTGACAAAATCTTCAGAACAGTTCACCTGTAGTATCTGTTATTATGATAAAATCTGAGAAAATATTCAAACCTTGAACATTATAAGCGGCTTACATATTTGTGTGAAATTGAAATAGACCTTTTAGTTCTGTCAATGACCACCTCATTCAAGAATATGTGACTTAAATCTCGCAGGATCTGCATTAGTTGAACATGGGGAGGAATCGTCCAGGATTTTAGTCCAGTGTGAATCTGCAGTATATGAGGTTTTTTCACAGTAGGTGATTTATAAATGTGGAGCAATTATAATCCAATATAAATCTTCTGTGTTTAGTTTTGCAGTCTGATGGTAATTCTTGCAGTAAGTTGTCTAAATCAGAACTGTTTTACACCTACTCACTTCAGAATGTAGGCTTTAGAGTGTGTTGCATTAATCCACCAAGTATAGAAACTCTCCAAACAGCGTCATCAGTCTGAGCCAATTCCGAGACCTTTTTTTTTTGGGTCAAGCTTTGCATTAAACAGCCCTGACATACTGCAGTATAGGAGCCAAAGTATATGGAGAGTAAATAGATACATTTTACTGTGTCAACATCTACTCCCACTCCTCCACGCTCCTTTCTTCCAGCATTCACTGAATGCTGAGATACAGTAAGAGTGTGAGAGTGACTCAGAACTGATAGCATGCTGCCTGTAATCTGGACTGTGTAGACTGCTGGGGAATTAGGAGTGTGTTCCTCAGATCGAAACAGTGTAGATAAACCTTGGTGGGTTCTCCAGCCGAGTGTGTCAGTCTCTCAGCACAGCTCCCTCTGTCTCCAGCAGACAAGCAGCTTTAGCTGCAAGCAGCCTCCTGTCAACCTCATCTCAAACAGAGCATGCAGGATTCATAGAGGGGAAAATCCATGGTGCATTTTGAAATTGATTATTTATGACGTTGTATTTCTATTAAGGCTTAAATCTCATGAAAAGTTATTGTGTGTGCAGCCTGGCAATGGAATTCTTTTTCAGTAAATTTCAAATATATAAAGTAATACAGAAATAATTATATAAATGGTGCTGATCGGTGTCGCTGTCATTGGGAGATGCTCCACTGTCTGTGTCCTGGAATCCAACACAGCATACTTTATTGTCAACAGCAGCTGTGAACATGTACATAATGTGTTGAGACGTTTCCTAATGGGCCA
>JBBPDE010000155.1:608348-622190 GCA_037974605.1 Nannopetersius ansorgii | reverse complement strand
CAGATGCAGAGCGCCGGTTCTGTTACTGTACTTTAACACCGACTTGCAGGTTGTGCAGGTCTCCGTGCTGTTTGTGTTCTAGAGTGAAGGATGTGATGTGATGTGTGTCTGTCTTCACTACTGCATGTCTCTCGTCTTGATGTGGCCTCGTGTTTAGATTTCCCTCGTGCCAACAGTACAACAATAGGGGTGCTTTTATGAACGTACTATAATAATTGGTTTAACCAAGGAACGCATGTCAGCAGTAAATAAGTGCCCCCTTATAGGCATATGTGAAATTCTTGATTTTTTTTACTGCTTTCTTATTTGTTTGTATTTATTCTAATGTTTGTTACTAGAAGAATGGCACATTATCACACACGGAAAAAAATGGATTTAAACAATTTGCTGTGTGCTGAAGACTTTTTAACTTTTTTGAACAGCACTGTAAGTGTATATAGTACTTGTATCAGTGGCATAACCAGTGACTTACAGAAGGCCTAGAGTGGCTTTTTCTCTGACAAAATTGATTCCACCCATTGGAAATCCGAACACGATTAGAACATTCCACCATCAATTCCTAATTAGTAGTCAGTCTGACACACCTGGCCTGAGGGCTTAACCAACGGTCCAGAGGTCCCTTAGCTATATATTCCTAAATACCATGCTGAAAAAAGTCTTGATTGGATCTATTTAAAACCACTTTTGGTTTGAAGAACTAAATTGTTTTCAGCCAAAACTTAGAAATAAGAAATAAGAATAGCACTGCGATACTCACAGAATTCAGGTACAAACAGAATTTTATTGAATAAAATAGATTGTGTAAAATAAAATAATATAAATAAAAATATAGAGATTTTTACTCCCCTGAATCCATTAAGCCTTCTCTGTGGGCCTAAATGGCCTGAGGGCTCTGTTCTGGTGGACAGTGAGAGACAGCCTGATGACCCAATATGTGACAATCAGGAGCCCTGATGAAATTTAGAGGAGAAGCAGCTGGTGCCTCATATTTCTAGTCACCTTGAGAGAGTTGACATGTCCTTGATAAGGAGTGCGAAGTATATGGTGGGAGCTGAAGCATTGTACAAAAACTGGTAATAAACCACGCATCTCAGCAGAGAGACAGCTGGGTAACATCTGGCTGGAGATCCAGCTGCAAATGAAGCTTCAGTAAAACTCTTTCCTTCTCAAGTCGTCTGCCAACAGCTTGTGTTCTTTCCTTCAGATCAGAAGTTGGACAGCAAGTAAAAAAAACTACTGATCAAACATCTTTCATGTAAAGAAGAGTTATTACAGCAACAACAGCATTTTCAGCCAGACAGCAGAGTCTTCAGTTGTGTGTAAGTAAAGGGCACACAAACCCCCCGCCTTCATATTTAGCACCACTTTTATGGTGACTACAGACTTGGCCTGAAAGATAATGACGAGAAATATGGGGATCATCATGAAAAGGAACCAAAGCCATATTTTAGCAATCTTAGTGGGCACCATATGTTCGTTGTTTCCATCCAATTAGTTGGATGCGCTAGCGTAAGTATCTTCCATATGCGGCAATTAGTTGTGGATGGGTTTTAGAGCGGTAGCTCGTGAACATTCAGCCACAGAAAAGCCATTACAAACCCAATCCCAAGCACCACTCCGTGTTTTCATTAACTCTTGCTAAGTACCTGGGCTCAAACTATCTGTCCTGGGATCCATTGATTCCAGTTTAATTGAACTGTGGTGGAGAATAAGGCCTGCTAAAAGCTATTGATGTTGCAACATTTGTTCAAAAAGAAGCAATGGCAGCTCAGAAACATGAATTAGGCACCTGATCTAACCTCAAAAAAGCTTCTATACAGTAGCAAGAATGGATCTTTGACTTGACTCGATTTGAATAATCCTTTTTAGTCCCAAAGAAAACCATTTTAAAATAGCTTTTCTGAAAAAGCATGTTCATTTTCTACTTTTATCACATAGAGGAGAACCATCTAACCAGACAAAAAAACATTTATGCATTCAAATGGCTTTTTATGGTTCTATCATTGGCTTTACTAAAGAGTATTTATGGTTCTACCATTGGCTTTTATTATTATCTCCTCTGCTTTATTCCTTACGTGCAGAGTGTGTTCTGAAAACAGGTCGCTGAAGAGGGCAATAAACAAATTCTGCTGTTTTGTCTCTAAACCTGGGTGAACCTGAGGTTCATGCAATTGACAGCCCTTTTCACTGCAGTCAGACTGAGCTTCAGTACAGTTAATGAACCTGTTTCCACCCCATCAAGGAATGTATTCACATGGGAATACATTTCTGAAAGAACAGGGGTATGACCTGAAAGAACAGGGTCAGCCTCGCAGCCATGACTGATAACCATAACCTGCTGTAATGGGCACGTCCTCGACGCCACGTTCCCGTCTCCCCTCAGCGATAACACCTGCTGCTTATCAGGACCATGACCATGCTCCAGTCTGTGTATTCTGCCCATCACTGCTTGTGTGCTGTAAACTGTTTTGCATTGAGAATTCAATTCACGTTATTAGGGAGCAGCAAAATTGCAGTGAGTAGAAATGCCAGTCTGGCCAGATTTTTCATTCGAATTCCATTTGGCAGCACTGGAAGGAAAAAGAGCTGTTTGTTTAGAATACAAAGTCTCTTGTTCCCATGATCTTATGAATTGCACAACCAAACTGTAGTTTGAAAAAATGTATCTACACGCAATTCATATAAAATGTGATGTATTAGTGTTGGCAAAATGGAAGCATTAAGTCAAGTTCCTTAAGTCAAATAAAAGGGAGTAAATTGTGTTTTTGTCACAAGACAGAGCTCCCAATTAAATGAATTCCTTAAATAATTCACATCCTGCACATCCTGGGTTGCAGGCTTATGGTTAGGGTTAGGGTTAGGGATAAGGTTAGGGTTAAGGACTTTCCCCTTTTCACTACATTTCAACCAGCTTTAACCGCTTTGCAAACAAAAACGGCAAGGAATCAATTATTTGTCTTCTACTGTCCCTCAGTCCCCAGTTACCGCTGATACTTGCGACATTACTCACCGCACATTAAAATACAGGGTAGTGTAGCGTTGTCCTAGCATGAAAAAAGCCCTAAATCATGATTGCAGTACGTATTTTGATTACATTGTATCTCGTGTTGGCTTCACGAAAACCCGTGAGACCGGGCTCCCTTGAGTTGAATGTACTGTAACTGAGTTTGTTTGGCAGAGGGAGAGAATGGGACAGGAGGTAATACTAAATTGGTTGGCTTCAAAATTACATTCTGTTCTGCACTGTTGTTGGTTTTAATCATTTTTCTTGTATTGATGTGACCTAATCAATTGGTTCAGTGAAATACTATGATTCATCATGGTTTATTACATGTTGAATGCTTGGGCAGCACATTCTTGCTGAGTATTCAAATCTTCCCCATTGGCTCCTGGCACAATTTATTTTTTTTATTTTGTACTGGGCTTGTTTCTGCTCTTGTTTTGCCATGTCTGCACTGTATTTTCTTTTCTATGGTGCCTGCTTGCTCTATGTTACGGCGTCTACACGTGTATGGAATTGATGCCTGGACTGCAAAACCCAAACTGGTCATCACACGCCAACCGAAATGGCCTATTGGAAGTGTGGTTATACTAAATTTTAGTTATTAAGCAATACAGTCACAGTTCCAACTGTTAGACTCACTGCGCAAATAAAGATAATTTTGTTGCTGCTGCTTGCAGAAATAGTACATTATCTTACATTACATTCATTTGCCAGACACTTTTATCCAAAGCGACTTACAATTTAAGGAAACAATCAGGTTTCAGGATAGTGAGAACCAGAGGAGAGTTCTAATTGCCAGAAATGTTATGTACTTAACACACTGTGGGTGATGTCAACAAGCAAGGTTAAGATCACCCACTCCCTACCATAACCCATCAGACCTGGCAACTTTCAAGTCTCTTCTCAAAACCTCTTCTAATCTGCTTATAGCCTCTAATGACAGTTATTTCACCCACATGCATGTATTAACGGGGCCCATTTCATTTGTTCTTACTTGTGTTATTTTAAATATGTTTTTAAGTTTTAATGTAAATTTAAACTTTTATTGTATCTTCAATTCTATCTAAAGCATCTTTGAGTATCTTTAAAAGTGCTCTATAAACAAAATATTTTAAGGTTAATGGACATGATCGTATGCCCCCGCAACACACAACAAACTTAAACCTGACCTGAGCTCTATATCACACATGGAAAATCAGCCTGAATTAGCCTATATTTTGTAATGTTTTTGTGAGGGTCAAGGCAAAAATAGCAGGATCCTGAATGTTTAATGCTAAAGTACAAGCAACAAAAACACAAGCATAAACACAAACAAAAACAAGGAGTCTGAGGTACACAAAAACACAAGAAAATACAAGAACACAAGATAGTCCAAAGGATAACAAGTACAGGAACACAGTAGAAAAAAAAGGGAAAATAAACATAATAAATCGAGACATACTCATATGGAGCAGACACATAAACAATGGCACATGGAGAATGTAAACCACAACAGACCAGAAAACAGGGAGAACATTACAGGTTTTGTTGAACCCTCTGACTTATCATAGTAATAATGAGAGGAAATGTAATTTTAAATAATAACTCAGCAGCCAAAGTGGTGTACATAATCATGGAGGTTAATGGAAATACAGGCTTTGAGTTCTTGTGAGCTAGATTAGCCCTCTGAAGGTTGTTTCTTTCATTAACTTAGACTTTGTAAATGTAATTTTCCTTTAGATATTTCATAACAAAATGACTGATTATGGATCTCCTGCCTTTGCATGATTTGACCTTTGTCTGTGACTATAATTGGAATTGGAAACAACTATTCTAGATATAGTCTGTATAGAAAAGTATCATTACCTTCAAAATATTCACTTTTATTTCTTTCACCTGAAATAAAGACACAAATAACAAGTTTACAGTTGTGTTTACTTAATGCAACTTAAGTGAAAGACATGAAAATCACAGTGATCGAAACACCTTCTGCTTTAATTACTGCATTGCATCTGTTTTGATATTCCTCTACCAAATGTGCACATCCAAGCTGTGTGATATCTGCTCACTCTTCTTTACAGAACTGTACAAGCCCAGTCCAAATGGATGCTGACTACTGGTCAATCTTCAAGTTGTTCCACACTCCAGTAGGGTTTGAATTTGGGCTCTGAATAGGCCACACAAGGACAGTCTCTCTTTGGTCAATCTTGCAATTTTGGTAATTTTTTACTTGCAACTCCCAGTACAAGCCAGATTCGTGGTGCACGTGGGGTATAGTTGTCACAATGGCCATAATTGATCTTGCTTTGCCATAAATTCCTGTAATTGTTTCCATAATCCTCTTGCCTCTCTGCCTCCTTGCTCTTACATCCAGTTTGGAGGGACAATCATATCCAGGAAGGTCTCAGTAGTACCAAACTCTTTCCATCTCTTGATTCTAGATTTGCTGTGCTCCTAGGAATTGATAAAGCTTTTTTTGTTCTGATTTGTACACAGCTTTATCTTTATCTTTATCTTTTGACAGTGCCTAGCCACCCATAATTGTTTTCAGTCTGGATGCTCCAGGAACTGCTGTTTTTATGCTGAACTAATTAAAACAATTATGCCTGATCACAGGTGGAAGCCAGATTGTGTGGTGTGCAATGGAGAAGGTGAGCAGGTACACGTGATTGAGTTTTAGGAGGGGAGGGGATCCTTTATCCATCTTAGTGATTGCTTTTTTTCTAATTTGTTGTTATGACATCTTTCACTTTGTGTAAATAAAGTATGTGTGTGTGTGTGTGTGTGTGTGTGTGTGTGTGTGTGTGTGTGTGTGTGTGTCCACATTTTAGGCTGCAAAGCAACATTTGTGAATGAGGCAGGTAGACCCCAGTATAGACTCTGAGTACCTGCAACCCTAGTAAGGATTAAGCAGTTACAGATAATAAATGAATGAATGAATTACATTTCCCTCTGAACTCTAAAATGTGAAACAGATTGTGTACTTTCAGCAGAACTTTTCCACTCCTTTCAATGAGCTCCGAGTGAGAATGAATTAATGAACCCTCCTCGTCTTCAGGGAAGGCCTAATGATCCTGGAAAATACATGACTGCAATTTTCATCTTATTTTCACTCAGCACCCTCATCACGGCTGTTGTATTTAAAAACCAGGAGTTTTTTGGAAACAAAAGGTTGAAAATCTTAAACAATCATTGGAAAATTGTCCAATCAGGACTTATATGTTCTTCTGTGGTATTTGGGTAAATACAGTAAAGAGAGCTCTCCCACTGGTAAGACCATCAGGAACTGGACCGAAGGCCTAATTTATCAGATTAATAGAATAAATTAGGTATTCATTGACTAACTGTGAATAAAAGCTACAGTTTGGCCAGGTTTCAGTCTAAACAGTGGCAAAAGCTTTACACCAGGGCTGGTAGCCTAGTGGTTAAGGCACTCGCCCTGTGATCAGAAAGTCCAGGTTCGATTCCCAAGACTGCTAGGTTCAGCTGAGGTACCCTGAGCAAGGTACTGCTGCTGAATGATCACTTTCACTTTACTTAAAGTGTGGAAAATGTTCATGGACACCAGCATTAGCTGTGCTAACATGCTACCAAAATCTAACTGGAGAAGAAAATGACATTATTGTATAGCATATTTTTTGTACTCGATTTTTTTTTTTTTTTTTTTTTTTTTTAGGGGAGTGTCCTGGCATCAAAATCCAGCTGTATTGGTGACCATCACTAAACCCCTTGTTTGTCATTGCTGGCAACAAGTGGCGGCTTCTTAAGAGAAAGCTTTAGTTTTTACCATCCACTATTTTCTTTGACCAAAATGTTTTGCAGTCATTCTTACTAGCTTCATATTCTTGATTACCAACTGGTGTTTCCTCTTACACAAAACAGGGCAACAGAAATATGGTTATGACTCCCATTTGGGATGTGGGAACATTTTTCACAAAACAAGGCAGTCATTTTCATCCAAAGAATCCAATTCCGAGACATGACACTTCTTCATTTTCACATGGTCTATTCGACCAAAACAAAACATACCAAACCCGATTATCATTGAGAATCTCACACCAGCCAGGGCCTGTCAAGACTTTTCACCGTACTGTGTGTTTCTTAAGATGAAAGGGGCCTTTCAAAAGGTGTCAGGATAAGAATATGAAAATTAAACTGTCTGCCTTTGTCTTTTAGGTTTAGATCTATAGAACATATGAATGTATCTGAATTTCAGCTTTAAGTATTACTTTACCATTAAGAAACAATACACTGTGATCAACTGTGCTGAGATTTACTCTGTCTGTTCTGACTGTTTTAAATTATGATTTTATGTAGTGAAGGAAAGCTATTTGTGATGTCTGTATCACCAATGTGCAAATGTTGTCACAATATAAAATTTAAGTCACCTTTAACAGCAACAACTGCACACAAAATACGTTTTAATGGACATCAGTATTTCTTATCACTGCAGAGATTAGCTTTACTTCTGCTAGCCTGAAAGGCTTCCATGCATAAACTACTCATTTAAGGTCCTGCCACAGCATCTCTCTGGGTTTAAGTCACTCCAAAACCTTAACTATTTTTATTTTAAACCATTCAAAGGTGGGCTTTCCCTTGTACTTTACTCTGTTATTTTCCTGAAACAGCCAATTATGCTTGAGCTTCAGATGATGGCCTGATGACTGGACATTGTTCTCTACCAGTCTTGCAGGACAAAGTTAATAGTTACTGTAACTGTAACGTGTTTTCCAGACACCAAACTACCACCACCATGTTTGACAGCTGGTATGATGTTCTTCATGTGAACTGCAGTGTTAAAATTTCAATGGATGCAGTGCTAACCCTGTTTTACACAACATCTCATTTGTCAGAACATTTCCCTAAATTTTGAGAGGTAATCAAAATGTTTTTTGTAAATATTTATGTTCTCTTTGGATAACAGAGATTTTAGGGGTTTTCACCTTGCAACACTCCAATGGATACCAGTATTCTGAGGTGTCTCTCCAATGGTGTAATCCTGAATGTTTAGATGTTCTTTAGATGTTTGTTGTTGTTTCTGTGAAGATCCACTACTGTTCCAGTTACAGACAATTTAGAGACAATGGCTCTCAGAGCCTTAAAGTAGCCTTATAACCCTTTAAAGATTATTTTAATTATTACCCAAACTTTCTTCTTTATGAATTTATTTTGCTGAGACCCTACATCACACTGATGGAAAGGGTCTAATTAAGTGATAGAAAATTAAATTACTTTTTCACACAGAGCCAGTTGCTTTTTATCCTTCATTAAATTAAACGATCACTTCTAATTGCATTTTGTGTTTATTCAGGTCTTATGTTAAATTCTGTTTGAAGATCTGAACAAATGTGTGAAATACATGCAAAAATAAAAGATAAATCAGAAAGAATCAGTCAGAAATACTTTTTCATGGTACTGTAGCTGACAGATCCTGTGGGCTGTTATTCTGCAAATAGCTGAGACTGTTCTTTAGCCAAACAGAGACAAACCACACAGATATAATGTTTGATAAAGCTTAGTGATGCTGTCAGAGGAGTCATGAACAAACTGCAAAGCAAAGGTTACCTGTACTTTCAATTTTGTACCCACTCCACTCCACTATTTCATCTATTTGTCATTGATTACATTGATCTCCAGCTAAAAATATGCAACCTTTAAATGAGGTAAACAGAATATAACCTTTGAATGTTTCCATTCATATTAAGCTTCAGAACTCTACACAATATAATAGTCCTACATTCTTACTGAGCTTTTACCTTGTTTTACCAAATTCTTTACTCTGTGCCAATAGTTATGTAGTTGACTCTGTCTATGTGCCCATCCATCCATCTATCTCTCCATCCATCTATCCATCTATTCATCTATCTGTCTATCTATGTGCCTGTCTGTCCATATCTACATAAATATTTATGTATTTAGAATCTCATCCGCATCAGTATAAGGAACCTTTATTGATCATTGAGGAAATTGCTTATGTTAATGCATAGAAAAACAGAGACTCAAAGACAAGAACAATATACAACAAGTCTGAATAAATTCAATACAAACTCTTCAGAAAATATTCAATATGCCACATGCTGTGGTATAAATACTATGGAGAAATGCCAGCTAATTACTAGTAACATAAAAGGTGCTTTTATTGCTGTAATTGACATTAGTAGTAGATCAGTAATATTGACATGGTAAGACTGTTGCACATTATAAGATATTGCACGTAATGATAATGTTTTAAAACATCAATGGACTTTTCTAATTTGTTTCAGTGGCTTTAAAATCATAGCACTGTTCCCAGATGGGACAGGAACATCCAGGAGCAGCTCACAAAACAAGTTCACATCAGACATCGTCCCTCCAAATGTTCACTCTCCGTTGTTCTGTATAAACCAGATGTTGCTACGTAAATTGCCGTGTAGTCAAAAAACGTTGTGCTCTTTCTTTTTTCAGAGAAAGTTTGCAGTTTGTGATGAATACCTGTCTAACTTTGCCCAGTAAGACCCTCCTGGACTGGAGCAGAGCTTCACAGAGTGCACTTTTTCACTACAGCCTGTTCTGTTCTCTTAATGGACACCAGACAGGCACAGTTTCTCACTGTTGTTTGTCCTCGGGTTGATTTAATTGTTTCTCAAGGTTACTGCCCATGCGTAAATCTCTGTGGCACGGCCATCAGTCACAGGTGTGTTTAGATGAGTGGTCAGGGAGGTGCAGAGTAATGCAGCTGAGAGCAGAAGCCCTGTTCTGATCCAGAGAGCTGAAGCAGGACCGATGGCCAACAGCGTATAAAGATGAGTGATGGGTGGAGCAGACGCGGGTATTTTACTGCCTGTACCAGCACTCCATTTAAGTGCACATCAAATTCATTGCCAGCTATAACTGACCCTTGTAACCACCACAGTAAACACTTCCATTTTCCTGCACTGAAGGAAGAACAGATTCACGTTAAAGTACACAGGAACCAGCCCCTTTCTAACTAACTTCTGCTTCTCCAGCCCACCAGTGCATGAGTCTGGGCAAACATGTTTCACTGCTGTGCTTTAATGATCTTTTGAGTAGCGTTTTTATAGGTTGGTAACAAGTGGAGGTGTAAATCTCTGCCTCTGCCGTAATAATGTTTTGATGACAGTTTAGGAAGCTGTTTGATCTGATTAAAAATGTTGAATTGATATATTTTTAGAATGCATGTGTAACTGGAAAGACAATATACACAATAGTGGATGACATACAAAAAACAATCCACTCAATAGTTTGTTTGTTTTATAAATCACCTGATTTTAATATTTTACAAAATGAGCATGTGCTCTCTGTTAAAATGATAATAATTAGTTAATTCACTTACATTTACAGGTAAACTGCCAAACTTCCAAAAGTGTTATCATAATCTTCACCTCATCTTTTTCATTCTTTTAAAGAAAGAAAAGAAATGAGAATCTTCTAAAACATCTTAACCTGGCAGACTTTGAGGCGCCATCTTGGTCTTTGCAGCTCCCAATTTTAAAAGCTTATATCTCTGTCATTTTTTATTCTTTTTAATTGTGGTTGGACTCATTTCGATGCTAAGACTCTGAAGTTTCATGTTCCAGTGAAGGAAAATCTATAAAATTATGTTCATAAAGCAATACTGGATGAAATAGCAGATTTTATATATTCTTGTGTTTTATGTATGCTGAATTCAGCTGTATCTTATTGTCCTGGTTTTGTGAGAGGAGCAAAAAACACTAAAAACCCATAGCGACTTATATTCAAAGTTTGAACTCAAAAGAATGAAAAATTAATTTTTGATTAGCTTTAGAGTGAGAGTAATACGATTCTGAAATGCCATTTTGTTTGGAAACATCCTTGTATTTACCACAAAATTATAAATCAATAAACGCTTCAATACCACTTCATTCGGTAGAACAGGCTTTGGTCAACCGGACAGCGGGGTCAAGCATGAAACGCAACCATTTTTCTGGTACTCCAGACCTTTTGAAAATAAACAAGCCACAACCCAGCCGCACAGAGCCCACAAAACTCGCTCAGAACACAATAAAACAATTCCACAAATCCTCCAAAGCAGTTTTATCACAACCCAACAAGCTTATAGACACTTATAGATAGGGGCGTCGGAAGCATTTTTAACGTGAGGGGGACACATCAGTCTACATGTGGGGGCATGTTTTGGGCATAGGGGCGGGGTTTGGGTGTGGGGGCGTGGTTTGGGTGGGTGGGTTTATGGGTTGCTGCTTGCATGCAAGTCTTGGCCCTTTTAGAGGATGAAAATGTTTGAAAACCGCTGTTGAATCTTGAAGCATAAATCTTGAAGCATGAATCTTGAAGCATGAATCTTGAATCTTTTGTGAAAGATTCAACATTCAACAGCGCTGGGTGAACTAATATTTTATATTAAATGTGGGGGGTCCAAACAAATAATCATGAAATATGAAGGGGAGACGTGATTCAAAATATGAAGAAATGACAGGTAGTTCAAGATCTTTGCACAGTACTGTAGAATATATGGTGGTGGAGGTTACAGTAATGATTAGCTACAGCAGAATGATGAACTATTGTAAAACATTATTGTGACATTACAAGATCTCTTCTCAACCAATTATAAAATGTGGCAAGAACTAACAGCTGTATAATGACTATCATTATAAATCATCAGTTCTATCATTCCATAATAGATCAGTCGTCTTCATATTTATACATTTTTGTATTGCTGACAATTGACGGAAATCAAATTTATTTCTGCAGCGCATTCTCATACACAAAAGTCATTCAAGTGGCTTTATGGGAACAGAATCAAAATATTAAGCATAAAACAGTAGGTCATAAAAAGAATACACAGAAAGGCAATAAAAGAAGATGTAAAGATGAAAAGTGTAAAAGTTACAATATCAAACTGTCAAAATATACCTTTCGTTTCTTGGGCCGATAAGACGTGCTCGGTGATTTGCCGGGGGGTGAGGGGCCCATCGTAGCTGCACTGCTGTTTGATTCTGTGTCTGAGTGGCAGAAGTTGTGTTTATATGTACTTAGGAGCAGCTCTTTTGTCTGTACTGCGATCTGTCGAGCAGAATCATTAATAAAACATCAGCTTGCTCCATTAATACAGCATGACGGAGCAGAATGTAGCTACTGATCTATGTTTAGGATGAGTGACATTTCTTCAAGGCCTGCCTCCTACTGCTCACTTCTTCCTCTGCCAGCTGTACTGCTCACTAACCTGATCTCTGTTCTCTCCCTGTTTCTCTTTCTCTCTCTCTCTCTTGCTCTCTCTCTCTCTGTTTTCTTTCTTTGTCTCTCTCTATCTCTCTCTATCTCTCACTTATCCTCTCTCTTTGTCTCTCTCAGTTTCTCTCTGTATGTTTCTATCAACCTCTCTCTCTCTTATTCTTTATTAATCTCGCTTTTTCTGTTTCTCTTACCTGTCTTTCTCTCCCTCTCTCTCTTTTTTTTTTATCTATTTATATATGTATATGTATATTTTGCTCTTTCTACCTATTCATATACGTATGTTTTATACATATATTTTACGGTGATAATTCTGCCACGATGTGGTGGAGCATTATCATCCATGAACAGAAAATTGCGGGTGTGCTGGCGTAATTGGGGGATGATGATGGTTTCTATGATGTCTCTGAGGTAAGAATGTGCTGTGACTGAGCCGTGTACAATAACAAATCTGTTTAGCGCTGACTGGTGATGCCTGCCCAGACTGTTGCACCTCCTCCACCAAAGCAAACCCTGGGGACCATGTTGACCTCAGCGTATCGCTCACCTCGCCTTCTCCAGCAACACTGACGGACATCATTTCTGTGCAAAGTCACCCGACACTCACCAGTGACCAGGATGGTCTTGTGCCCACGGCAAACGTTCACGGCAGTGTCTTGTTGTCAGTGGAGTCACCTGCAATGGTCGTCTGGCATTCAAGCCAAAGCAGTGGAGTTGGTTACGAATGGTTTGTCCGGAAACCCTAGTACCCCTCATATCTCGTAAACGGGCCTGCAGCTGTGTGGCAGTTGCATAACAAGGTCTGAGTGCACAGGTCCTTAGGTACTGGTCATCACTGTGGTCTGTCACTCGTGGGGCTCCACTCCTGGGTCTGTCATGAACTCTGCCGGTAGTTCTGTGTCTTGATGCAAGTCTGCTGATGACACTTTGAGACACACCAAGTTCACGAGCAACATCTGACTGCCTGCCACCGACCCGAAGGCATGCCATGGCCAGGTGCTGCTGCTCGTCCATTAAGTGACATCGTGTGTTCATGGCTGTTCATGCTTACTGACAATACCAGCTTTTTTTACCCACAGAATGTTGAAATTGATGCCACATTGAAAAAGGTTGTCTTTTGGTATTGCCCCCAATATAAGGCACACCTGTACACAATGAGACCATTATGTGGAAAACACAAAATAAGGTGTGTCTATCACCCCAATACAATTGCCTCCCTATCCCAAAAATGTCTGAAGTGAAACAAACACCGCATGTGTGACATCCACTAAGTCTCTCATGATATCCCTAACTTTTTGTGAGTAATGTATGTGTATATATATATATATATACACATACACTACTCACAATAATATATATATATATATACACTACTCACAATAAGTTATCCCCACAAAAGGGATATTGTGAAAGACTTGAATGTACCGGTTGAATGCTGAATGTGCTGTTCTGTGCTGTTCTGTGTATCTCAGTGTGGAATTCTGCCGCCGAATGATTCACTCAAACCTCACAGTTCCACAAAATTACCTTTCTGTTTTATAGCCTCACAGAAAAACAGGTTTTCTCTGAAATTGTCACAGCCGCCTCGCCCTCCCCGTCTAGACGTCGTTCCGGTTCCCCTGAGTTTTGATCCTTCTTTTCTTCCCCGG
>JBBPDE010000155.1:535633-571392 GCA_037974605.1 Nannopetersius ansorgii | reverse complement strand
GGGGGCTAATAATTTTGGCCTCAACTGTATATGTACACTGTGGAAGCTGAGCTTCTCCATTTTGTTTTTCTGTATACTGTTATGATTGAGATGACGAAGTTGTCTTTGACTTATGAAATATGAACTATAGCTCAGATTTATCTGCACTGAAGAAATTCATTTTAAAGTGGTTTTGCAGTCTGTAAAATATTTCACATCTTGCCTTATATTCTATTCATTTTTGGTTAATCCTGTTGGCCGAGACGCTCGCTTAGGTCCAACAAGAGGTTTGGAATTTGATGTTGACCTGCTGTCACACACTTCCTCAGAATCTGACCTGAAGGTCAAATGTTTAGGAAGAAATTGATGCATTTTCAGTCTTTGTGCTTAAGTTGAAAATGAGTGTGATAATGTGGTTGTTGTGAGAAAAACATGGAACCATTTGTGAGAACACAGGTTGTTCGCTCAGAAACTAACTGCAAATTGGACGCAGTAAATTCACTGATGCAATTTTCGTCTCTTGTTGCAAATTTCCAGGGAAAAGCGAGCTAGTCTGTGTGAAGCTGAATGAGACATTGAGGCCTGGGTGTTGGAAGTAGCCAATTGACTGAATTTTTTTTTGTCTTGGTGTGTATTTTTGTGCACGTTTACCTCTATGTTTTTCATTTTAAACGTGTAATTATTCACACCCTGAACTGAGGACCTTTACCTTCTCCAGCAGCATGAAAGCTGGCCCTCAGATCTTCCAGCGCTGCAATTAGGAAGCCGCTGTGATCTTCCAGAAGAAGCAGGATTCTTATGCTAAAGCGAGACATTCTGGTGAACTCGCAGAAAACTCAGTCTGGATACAGACGTTAATTGTAGTATCTGTATAAATAGAGAATAACATCTGTCTCTTCACTGAAAGGTGTATTTATATGTTACTGCGCACGGCTGAGTGATAAAAAGGCCTTGTGTTCTGAAGCCTCCTGATTGTTTGTCTGAAGCCTCCTCTGGGACTGCTGGCACAGTGCGCCATAAACGCTGGAGGAATGGCTTTCTGAATGAAAACAGACTCGAGCAGACGGCACAGTCGAGCACACTCGAGCTTACTGAGGCCACAGAACAAACCATTAGTAGAGAAGCATTGCTGGTATTGAAAGTACGCGCACTGATGTAGGAACTGTGGGTTGATCCTAGAGCTGAACAGTGTATTAACCGTTATCTCGGTATCTGTCTATGAAATGCTGATATCGCTAAAGGCTGCAATATGCAAACGAGCCTCAAAAGGCTGCAATATGCAAATGAGCCTCTAAACAGTGTTTCTGTCAGGGTGACCAATCACAGCTCCCAGTGAGTTACTGAGTGTTCTTGCAATCCAACAAAAGTCAATTGATTTTGGCCAGTCTTTAACCATTAAAGATTCTGATTGGCTGACAGGGTCCCATATTCTACATTTTTCCTTCAGCTTCATTTTTTTCCATGACATCCATGTGGGTTTGGGTACCAAAATTCTGATACGACCATCTATCCCTTAGAATTAAACAGGCTGTTTTTGTTACTGTGGCTTTAGAGACAGATACACTCCTTCCGAACTCCTACAGTCTTCCAGGGTGGTGGTCATCTGGACATTTTAATGTATTGAAAAGCCTCACAATAACAATATACTGCAGAATAATTGCATTTCTCATATTTTGTCCATGTTATACAGCCTTGATTGATGTCTGTGTCTGTACCGCAAATGACAGAAGACAGATTACAGAAGGTATTAAATCTGTCATAATTAACGCGTAATGCATTCAACAGAACTGTTCACCTAAGGCCTCTGGGTAAGAAATCTATTGAGGGAAAACTAGCAGGCGTAAAAGGGCTGTCAGGCTCATCTGTCTGTTTGCTCAACTGGCCGTGTCCTAGACCCTCAGGAGCAGGTACGCTGTAGGGGTGAGGTTTGACGATCCAGAGTTCGTTCCCGAAGGGACATTCCGGGACGCCCTGCCCGGTTTCTTTTGGGGCGGTTTGTGGTCTGGTGGTTAGGGAGTTACTCCTGTCATCAGAAGGTCATGGATTTAAATCCTAGGGCTGTCAGTGGCCCCACTAAGGTACAATTGAGTAGTGAAAGTGAAGTGACCATTCTGTCCAGTTCACATAAACACGGCACAGCACACGGTGTGAACAGCCCTAAATTCTTTCTCTGTATTTAACCCATTCACCGAGTGAGCTGCGGCCCAGGGAGCAGTGTGTGGGGACTGGTACCTTAAGTGCTGCTCAAGGGTACCTCAGTGTTTCTCAGCATTCTTGGGAATCGAACCCACAAACACCCTAATCTCTAGGCCAGCAGTTGCCCCCACACTGCTCCCTGGGCGCTGTGTTCCTGGCCGCCCGCTGCTTCGTTTGGTGAATGGGTTGAATACAGAGAAAGAATTTAGTTTCTGTTCACACTGTGTGCTCTAATGTGTTCACATGTTTACGGTTATGGCATTTAGCAGACGCTCTTATCCAGAGTGACGTACATGAGTGTTTAAAGTAGTCTGTTCTAATACCTGTAAAGCTATACTTAAATCAACAGCAGCTATTTAACCAAGTTACAGCTGGTGAAGTTACATACCTTAACAAACCCTGTCAGAGAGAAAAAGCCAAAACTCTGAGATTAATACACAAGTAAGGAAGAACAGTTTAGAGGGTATGTGGCAAAAATAGCCACTTTATGCTGTGTAGAACCTGTATCACTGGGTCTTTGCCTTTAGTGGCTTTGCAGGTTTGGAGGGTTGGTCTGTCAGTCACATTTGCTCGAATAGAACCACGCCCTCATTGTAGTCTCATACAAATGAACAGTTCACACATTTTCTACAACCTTTCAGCAATGCAGCAGAGTGTCAGGTTTGTTGTTGAATCATTGCAGCAGAATTTAGAACATCCTGACTTTTTTTTTAATGCTGATATGATCCCGATATCATTGTGAAAGAACAAGCAATAATTTAAACACACGCTTTCTCACACACTCTACAACCCCAGCCAAGCTCTCGGTTTAAATCTCTGTAGAATGGCATTTTTTTTTCTTTTTCTTCATAGCTCAACAGTCAAGCACCGAGTTTAAAGTAGCCATTACCCTCCTGCGGATGAAACTGTTCTGCAAGGGTGCAGGTTCTGAGTTTCTACGCAGTGAAAAATTAATCACGCTTTTGAAAGTGGAGAAGAACGTGGGAGCGAGAGACACAGGCTCCAGCTCTAAGCCCCTGTGAGCTCACTTAGCACTCAGACTGCTGAAGCGTGCCTGGGCCTCGCATCTGGAGCCACGAGTTTTCAGTAATGACCCAACAGAAGCTCCTGCTGTGAGGCGAGCGCGTGTGCGAGCAAGCGGCCGGACCACAGCCGCGTGAGACGTCTTTCTGACGATGTGCTTCGTTTCTTTTTCTTAATAGCTCGTCCGATACTGAAGGCTGTAAGAGATTGTAATTTGCTGGAAAGGCTTGTGTCGTGGGGCGGACCCGTCTGCCGGAGTGGGCTTTCGTGTACGAGTGCTAATGACTGCTGTGTTCGCTTATTTTCTTCTTCGGTTTCTCTGTAAACTGAGAAACAACGACTAAAGCAGTTTACAAATGAAATCATTAGGCTCCTTGCACGATCCAGCACACACCCCATGTTTCAGTGATACCACTTTATCTTTTTTGAAACCGAGAGTGAAATTTTTGGATGTCCTCCAAAACAAAATCCAAACAGCCAGGCGTTAAAATTACCTGTTTTAATTAAAGCGCTTCACTTAAAATGCGCATCTGAAGCAAGCCTACTAAAACACAAAGCCAGGTGTCGGGAATCTGGATTAGGCAAATTCATTTTTCCCATTGATATTCAGTCCAGCATGTTCTGCTGATACTAATACTGTGTGTGTGTGCACATGTGCGCGTGTGCACGCGTGCCTGCGTGCGTGTGTGAGATGATAAAACTGCTTTCACAGTTTTTAAATATCAGTTATCCTATGTTTTCAGTTTATAACTTTCTGTTGTTTCTGTTAGGAATATTAAATAAAATGTCTACAAATGACCTTTTATTAAATTGATTAAATTTTATTAAATAACATTCTCAGTGCTACTGATTCCAGCTCTTTTGGGCTGTGTTGTTTGTGAATACGCGTGTGTCCTCTTGGGCCTCTCTCTCCTGGTGCTGTTCCGGCTCGGGACTTGCTGAGCTTCTGGCTGAAGCTTCTGGCTGAACGAGACAAGCTTTTCTGCTCGAGCTGAGATCACCAGCCTAATCGCTTCCAGAGGAAGCCGTGTGAGTACCCTGAAGGCTGAGGAAAATGGAGAGGAGGAAGAGAGACTGGAGATAGTAAGTCCCAGGAGCCGTCTGATAAAGCTTGCGCTGTGTATGCTGTGTCTTTTTATAGTGGTCTCTAGAAGTTATTCTTCAGCCACTTTTTGCCCATCTTTGTCTTGCGGCACAATTTGAGTCACTGGAGATATAATTGTAATGGTGCGTGTTGTGCTTCTAGACTTAACAGATGATGTCAGACCTCCCAGTAGCAAAGGGACCATTAATTACACCAAAATCTCTGTAAAAACTGTAAAGCACTGTAAACCACTGTAAAGCTATGTAAACCACTGTAAACCACTGTAAACCACTGTAAAGCTCTGTAAAGCACTGTAAAGCTCTGTAAAGCACTGTAAACCACTGTAAAGCACTGTGGATAGATGTGTTCTATGATACTGTTTTCATACCTGAAACAGATTTTACTGAGATGCTTTCACACTTGCCATGAACGTCTTGTTTCCCATGACAATTCCATACTTGACCATTTGTTTCAGTTTCCTTTCTGTTGTTGCTTTGCTATGCTGTCCTAAGAACACGGACATGCTGCTCTGCATGCTGATGCACTAGATACTGTTTATGCTGGAGTTCTCAGAAAATTTCCCCAAATTTGTGCTCAATCCCATCCTGAATGCTGAACGTTTTACCAATTTTACACGAATTTCCTAAATAATTCCCATGTTAAGGTGCATCTGTGAATAAGAACAGAGTTAGACCACTGGACAACATTTCATTTCCAGGCTGCTGTTTCCTTATTGTAACTTCTGGAAGACAATACAGGGATTTTTGTCATTGCAACCTGAAAATAAACATGTTTGGATCTTGTGAGCTTGAAAAGAAAGCAAAGATAAAGTATTACTCAAGAATTTGCACTGTTTCTAGGTTGCCGGTCAAATTTAAGCTCTTCAGAGGCTGCAAACTTGTGGAGTTCATGCCGGCTTAAATACACGCTGTAATTAATTCAGCGGGGGATCGTGTAAAATATCGAAGACATTCTGAATTTCTTGTAAATATTTAGTGAAGTTTTTGCTCTCCTAGACTGCAGTGATGTCGCTGGCTGTGTTTAGGTAAGTAAATAAAACGGATCAGAAAAAAGAAACCTTAAAAATATCACAGAGTAAGTGTGAAATGAAAAGGTGCTACTGGCACAGAAATACCAGCAATGTCTGTCTCAGGGTCATGCACGGATGTGTCAGCCTGCAATAAATGCTTAAAATGGCACAATCGTACATGATCTTGGCAGAGACACTAACCAGCAGATATTTCTGAAAGTTAACTGGCACGGAGGCTCTCCAGGTTCTGGAGAGTCTCTGTTATTGATGCCTGTCTTTCAGAAGCTGAAATGGATTGCCATCTGTCACGCTGGACTGGCTTCGACGGGCTCCTCTCAGGCTGGACTCTGATTTGGTCCGCTGATGGCCAGAGTATTCGGTCAGCGATTCAACTCTTCATGCTTTTGGCCTGGATCTGCTCTGGGCAGTGAAAACTGTTTCGTCCTTATGTTTCATATTGAATTATCAGTCCTGAATACCCCCCACCAAGGACACTGCAGTCTTTATTGACTGCGCACATCAGGTTAATGGCCTGAGTCCAAATGGTCATAACTCAACGTCCAAAGTAATTGTAAAGGTGGATGCAGGAAAAAGATGTTTTTAATCGAAAATACTTGTTAGAAAATCCCCGGTGTGCTCCCACCCCTTTCTGTTTGGAGTGGCAGCACATTTCCAACACTTTTCCATTATTTTGTCTTTCTCATCTTAGGGGGAAAAAAAGTGGGTGTTTTATATTAAGTGTGTGTCATTGACTTCTACTGCCCTTCACAAACACATGATTTCTTTTTGAACAATCTAGTGGACTAAGAGTTACAACTGGCCAATACACCAATCAGCTGTGCCGTTATAACTACTGCTTTAGTGCTATGTAGTTCCTCCTCGTGGTGCCAGAACAGCTCTAATCCATCCGGTCATGGACCCCACAAGACTTCTAAAGGTGTGCTGTGGTATCTGTAGCAAGACACTAAGAGCAGGTGCTTTAAAGTCTCGTAAGTTGCCTCCATGGAATGGACTAGTTAGTCCAGCATGTCACTCAGATGGTCAATCAAATTGAGATTTGGGGTGTTAGGAGGACTATTCAACTATTTGACATATTGTTACAGACCAAGCACTGCAGAAATGTGCTCATGAATGGTCTGAGGAACGTTTTGAGTTGGTGTCACATGTCAAAGTCACAGCCACAAATGCCAGGACAATTCATAATTTAAACAGGCTGTGAATGATTTCTGTTGTAATTGGCTTCCCTGTATTTTACCTCGTTCAGAAAGTAGGCTGAGCTCTGGAGCCAGTCTCATGCAGGTAGAATAGGTCAATATATACAAGTATGCTGGTTCAATGACATCACAACAATGACTACTTCCAAACAGGCTGTTTTGCAGTTTAGTTTCCATATTCAGAACTCTGCAAAAGTCTTGAGCCACCCCTCAGTGCTTCATATTTTGCTTCCAAAGATCCAGCCTTTCTTGTATATTTAATTTGCTCTTGAACAGTTCTCCAAGCTTGCTGAAGGACCTTCCAATTGACCTGCATATGAATCATTCAAGCAGAACAAAGGGCATCTAACTGAGGTCCTGAACCAGTGAAGAACCAGGAGCAGATGATTCCAGATGATCAGGCGGTGATCAGTATTCTGGTGGTGCTGAATGGGTTGAACTCCTTTATGTAGGCTCCTTGTATCTTTAGACACTTTGCAGCCTGTCACTAAGACACTTGCTCCCATTTCTTTCATTTAAACTCCTCAATATGCCAAATATTGACTGCCAGAAAATAGTATATTTGCTTTGATTCAAAGCAAAATATCAATAATAAGACATTAGCGTAGTACTGTATGGAATGCATGGGGGTTGAGTGGTGCATTTTCCAACTTTAAAAGTGTTTACACATCATAAAGAAGTGAAGTGAGGTCTATTAATATTAAAGAAAACATATCTTTAGTTCAAATTTCTCTCCTTTGCCTCTGTGCTTGCGTGGTCTCCTCAGAGAGCCACTGTTGCTTGAACGTGAGATCTGTTTCTTTGCAGGAGCTGCAGGGCTGCACTAAGCTGTTTTGGCTTCTCTGGCTTGTTTCACTCATTTGGACTTGTCATCTCGGTCTGATCTGAAAATAAGCCATTTCTCCTGCAGGCCTGTGGCAGGAGGACCATGCCCTGCATTGTTCGTTGGTGGCAGCTTGCCTTTGGTGTCGAAATCTCAGTAAACAGCTAGAGGTCGGCTTATTGTGTAACATAAGGAGGGTGGATCCGTGGGGTGAAGATTCACGCTACGGCTGAGGCTTTGTTGCTTTTCTCATTAACTAGATTACATTAGCTTTCTTCTTTCCTTTCCTGAGCTTAAGGAAACTTTCTCCTTGTCTCTTATGGTCATTCTGGGCAGGAGCAGTTCTGTTTATTACTTTTTTTTTTTATTATGTTTATTATCCAAAATTGTTCCCTAGAGGCTCGTCACTGATAGCAGGCGCTCCCGGGCTGGATTGCGATACGCAGTAAGTCTTTTGTAGGGCTGATGAGACTTGGCTCAGCAGCAGGTGTTCCTTCATCTGCCAATAGACTCGTACTCTGGGATTTCCTCTTCCACCCCCAATGGTGTTATCCGTTTCCTGTCTTTGTCTAGGGAATGCATAGCGAAGCACTTCAGTTTCCAGCCGGACCTGAGCTTCGCAGACTTCTCGCTTGGCAAACAACGCGAAAGATGCACTCGTTCAAACACTAAGCTGAAGTTTCACACATTTTAATTCAGTACCTATCAGGACTGTAACAACGGGTCATTTAAACTGACAAAGTGGCTTAAATATAATAAACAGCAAATCTGATTAGTTAATCCATCAGTGCTTGCATGTAACATTGGGTAACTACATGAAAAGTTAAAATAAACTAACCTCAAATGCAGCCCATCATCCAAGACATGTTTGGTCTAACAGATAGAACTAGATGCATTTCTGTGAGAAAACAAAGTGTGATTGCATGGCTGGAGACACCCGAACACCGGTATAAAGGATTTGAATGGCCGCTTTTCCCTTTCTCTTTATTCAGTGCCCAGCGTTCCACAGCTGGACCACCGAGGGGGGCATGAACTCGCTGTCTCTTACCAAGCCATTTATGGTTATAGACAGGTGAACTTGTAACTGCATTAATGGGGTGATTATCTTTAACAGTCTCGAGGCACATTCTGTTTTGCTCCAAGCACCATAGACGCAATGTCATAATGCTCATGACACTCTTTCTCCCATTTAGACGACTCACTTAACTGCTCTCTCTTTCCCATACATTACAGAGGAGACTCGGCCACACAAGTCGAATTTGAAATGATCAGTACTCAACTCTGATTGATTAGCTGTAGACAAGTGCAACACATTGGTAATAGAACTGAAGCACGACAACAGAGGTTGGACCTGCATTTTTCGAATTGGTTTAGTTGACCCATCAACACTTCCCATCCAGTGTTATGTGAACAGCATGAAAAGCCAAATTTAACTTATTTTCCACTCAACCCAGATGTAGGCATCTTGTTTTCCATTAATTAAGACGTGTTGGGACTCCAGATGCTACACTAAGGAGTCTACACCTCATCAAAGCAGAGCTGGATGTGGGTTGAGTGGTTTCTGAGATGTGTTGACTGAAAAGATTTGGGTGGCCATTGGCTCCCGGTGTTTTTAGGAACATTAGCCTCATTCCTTCAAAGCAAAAGTAAGACTTCTGTCAGAATATACTGATTCTGACGACTGCAAATATATGTGCCTGCAAACTCTGCTTAAATTGGCCATTGGTGTGATTTAGAAGACGGGTATTGTTTTATGTATGAAATGTATGAAAGAATGTCATCAAAACAGAGATTGTTATATTTTTGGATTAAAACTAAAATATAAAAATGTATGATTAATCAGTTATGGGATGGTTCAACACTTTCAACCTTTTATCATCCACTAAAACTTGATGAAATCTAGTTCTACAGTCAGATCGCACTCGAACAACTTCAGAAGTCTCTATTTAATCTAGAGGAGCCATGATCACTGTGAAATTATTTTATATGTATGACCTGATATTTGCACTGGATGTTTTTTGGTTCACATATTTCACACTTTCGTTTATAAGACCAACAACCCTTCCTGTTGTTTTTATGGAAAAAGTATCTTAGTTGCCCAAATAACGTCACTACTTCTCAGGAGCTGAATGTCTTGGCTTCTCGTGGGAGTTTGTTTCGCACCGTTTGGAAGTCTGCATTCAGGAGGTGTGACAACTCTATTAACAGGTGTCGTCTGGTAATAAAGCTCTTATCCTCCTGGGTCGGAGACACCAGAGGAAACCTGTTGCCGCAGCACCTAAAATGAGGCGGCTGATGGATGGTCTGTCATGAACACGCACTTTCTACAACATGTTTGGTGACTTGCAGCTTGACTTTGACAGTTTCCACTTCTCAGGCAAACTGGTTGCAATGTCTTCTGCTGCACTTTGGCTTGTGGTTCGTCAGGTTATTACTGGCTGGTCTGTTTAGTTTAGACACTTTGAAAACATGGGCTGTAAACCCCCGATGCTTCGTCATGCATTTATCTGTAGGGCATGGTTCACGATTTTA
This sequence comes from Nannopetersius ansorgii, assembly GCA_037974605.1. Lineage (NCBI taxonomy): Eukaryota > Metazoa > Chordata > Actinopteri > Characiformes > Alestidae > Nannopetersius > Nannopetersius ansorgii. The sequence goes on along the minus strand of JBBPDE010000155.1, from coordinate 561,511 downwards.
GTCCATAAAGCCTGCTCTTATTATTATTATTATTATTATTATTATTATTATTATTATTATTTGAGAGATTTTCAGGCTTTCTAAATATAAAAGTACAGTCAGGTGTATCAGTAATTTATTTATGTTTATAATAAACATATTTGTGATGAGTGCTTGGGACAAATTAAAGTTTTGATGTGTGTGTCTGTGCGCGCGTGTCTGTGTGTGTGTACTCCTCTTACCAAATGTTGGTCTGAAGGTCCCGAGGGAACAAATCATGAGTTCCAGGAACCAACCCCCCCCCCCCCCCCCATCTCTCATTGGCTTAAATGGAAAGGAAGGTGTGATGAAAACAGGAAGAATAAATTGCTGACAAACAGACACTCCTATAAAATGCCTCGTATGTCCGTCAGAGAGGACGCTTCCTTTGTTGAAGTCGTAAACTTTATGCCTGATGTGAAGTTTTCTCCTAAAGCTGTGCTCCTGCTTCAGAAAGTTGTACAATGTGAAACCCAAGCCTGTAAAAGTGCCTATGTTACTCCCTGCAGGCCTTTAGGCTGGATGTGTTGGAAATAGAAATTCATCTCACTGGGAGAATGAACGAGGCTGTGAATCGCATCCAGGTTTGCTTGCCTGATGTTTTTCCCTGCTTCCTCCAGCACAGCCCAGTCTGCCAGATGATCAGTATAGCTGATTGGCAATGCTTCACTTCTCTTACCAATTGGCAAGCGAGGAAGTTTTTTTTTTATATAATTAAAGCCCAAAAAAGCTTTGAGGCCCACCTGCTGTGGCTGTAATCAGTACTGATGGAGTAGCACTGCTCATCTTGTTTTAATGTAACCGATCAATGTGTCTTCTCTAACCATCTGTTGAATACATGTTTGTTTTTTCCTTCTTCTCGTCTTTACATTACATGCCTTAGAACATCTGTGACTCTATTAACTGCATTAGTTCTCACAGCTGGCTCTCTGACGCTTCAGGGATTGGTGTCAGTGGGGCTGCTAGTCTTGCAGAACTGGCTTTCTGCTCCTGGTGTTGAGGGGGTGGATATGAGTAAGTGGCAGGTGAGGTGTTTGAGTGATGAAGTCATCAAAAGGAGATGCGGAACATATCTATCAGCAGCCGTCTTGAAGCCGGAATGAGTTCCATATTTTTTTTGAGCCTTAAACTGCAGTTCTGTTACCCAACAACTGCACAGAGTTTGAGGCAACCGAGACAAAATTTGATGCAAAAAATCCATCCATCTTCTATTTTAAAAGCTCAGGCTCCTGGTACCACTGGTTTTGTGGTGTTATCAGTGATTGGCTCTCATTCAGTTGTTCCCCCGTCATTTAATAGGATGGGCGCCCTGCCCAGCATGGCATTTCTTTTCCCCCCCCCCATTTAATTACCATAAATCCAACAAGAGCTTCCCCGTCTGGATGTTTGCAGACATATACGGTCATTACTCGAGCCCTCACAATCAAGAGCAGATCTATTTAGACTTTCTTATAGACTTGACAATCCAAACAGCGCTTAGTGTCGGTTTAGATACACATTCTTGTGAGACGTGCTGCATTTTAGAACAGGCTGTTCTTTAAAGTATGGCTATATTTGAGATTTCAGTAATACAGACAAGAACGTTTATCTCCACAGTGACACAAATGTGTAAGAGGTGTAAATACAAAAATAGAAGTGTGAAATCTCCAGACAAGACCTAAGTCTAACCTACAATGTCTAATGTACATTTGGCCAAGATATCATATCACTCATTATTTTTTTTTTTTACAGTTAAATCACAATTTTGATTTTATCACAGTATTTATATTGATTTTGCAACTATAGATTTTTTTTACTATTCCTTTGTAAAAAAAAAAAAAAAAATATATATATATAGTCCTAAAGAATAAAACAGCATTTAGGCCAAATAACATTTCTACTGATTTTAGTCATTTTGTACAATTTTGACTACATTTTTTTTTTTCATGCTAAATTAATACTTAATGGTAATTCAGAACGAAAAATCAACGAGAGCAAAAAATATTAAATCGTAAACAATAAAAATGGCAGCTAGTGCAATTCTTAAACTATTATTGAATTATTCAGCACAGTTATAAAGTGCAATACTGTGTCTAAAATGTTATTCTAAAAAAACAATCAACTTAGGAACAAAAAGAGAAAACACCAGGAGCCGCAAATCCATTTTGATATCTAAAATGAAGAGAAAACTGCATATATTTTTTCCTTTTATGCTGTGTATAAAAACTAGGCTAGTGTGTTGCTTGTGAAATTTGAATTATTCAAAGAAAACATTTTGAACATTTTGAACACCCCTACATTTACCTACATGCTGCACAATGTAAATGTATGATAAATACGAACAAGCAATATATAGAGGGAAAAAAGTATTGTTTCTTAACAAACGTGTTGCTGTATATAACGACCCTGCCCCAACAAACAAGGGGGAATATATGCATCCCATTATGTATAAACAAAAAAAGGATAATACAACAAAGTTATAAAAACACAGACAGACCCAAAGCCTCTCTCTTTTGGAGCAACTCTTTTGGAGCAACTCTTTTAACCTGGAAGGCAGGAGCTTAGGAGGCGATTGACCGGTGGCAGAGAGAAACAGACAACCATCTCGTAGGAACTGCCCCAGAATTACAGAGAGCGATACAGAAAAGAGAAAACACAAAAGGGAAAGGAAGAAAAACAAACAATGGGCTTTGGCATTTAGCGGTGACAAATAATCAGAACAGCTGCAGACGGTTTTGGCTTGAGTTTTACAATAAATGGGAATAATTTCAACATTTGAAATGTCTTTTTATTTATTTTTTTTAGCTGAATAGGGCTGATGGACAGATATTTGTTCCTATGTTGAGTACCTTGATGTGTTTTTTTTGTTTGCTTATTTATTTATTTATTTATTTATTTATGTATTTATGTATGTATGTATGTATGTATAACTATGCGAATTAATAATCGTGTAGTTTCTATAAGGCAGTGGAGTAAACTGCTACTGTATTGCTTGGCTAAAGATATTTTGACAAATTGCGTTGCTGATTTATTTCTTTGCAAACTTTGGAGTAGGGACCAGGCTGTTGTACCTGATGGCAGAATGAATCCAACATCCGTTCTTCATGATGTGGATTATGTTTTTGAGTCTCAGGATGCGTTATTACACCCTTAGGGGGAGTTTATACTAGACATGTTTTTGCACACCAGAGCAAATCTGTTTTTGTTGTTTTCAGGGTGAGGGATGGATGCTAGTTGCATGCTGGGTACCTTGCATTTTAATGTGTGCTGCATGGCAGTTTTTTGTGTGGAGATCTCCAGACACCCTAAGCTGAAGTGGCCAATGCTCCTTGTCATTACTATAGTCTCCCGCCGTAGTCTTTCTCAGAGATTTCAGAATAGCCATGTGTATCTTTTTTGACAAACTATCTCGTGACCCACCCCCAGGGCGAGGTTAAGAACAGCCAGAGCACCTGAGGAGACTTGATGTTTACTTCAAAGCACAATCGAGGCAGTTCTGTTTGTGTCCAAAATTGTGACAAGAAGAAATTCAAATGTAATGTCTGATCTCAGCTGACAACATTAGATCCTCACCGCTACCCCCACAAAACACTGAAAAAGCTAGCGGACTGTACCCAGGTGGTCTTCACATGGAATGCTCATCAGCAGATACCTCAGTTGACCTCATGATGCAGAGATATGGAGCTCTGTCCGTTTATTTGAGTTGATGGCACTACGCAGCTGAGGAACTTTGTCTAAATTGCCAAATTACTGAATAAGTGCTTTGACTGCACTTTTTCACAGGAAAGTACGCTCTGGGTGTGTTTGTGTATAAACGGTAGCATTTCTGGATGTATGTGCTTGGTGTTGGATAATGGAATTCTGCACTGCTTAGTCTTACCTCACTGTACACATTTTGGGGAAGTGTGAAGTCATTTTTAGTGACAGGACACCAACTGCACTGCATTTGTTCTCATAAAGAGACAAAGTATAATGAAAGAGCTCTATAGAGTGATTTGTTTCTGTGAGCAGAGGTAATTAAGAAGCGGTTTATCGATGCGCTGTTTGGCTGCAATACTCACTTTGTACATAAAAGTGTAAATTGGCTACACAACACCAACCTGAGTTTTCAGTGTGGGTCTAGACCAACTAAAACTGGCATTTACAGGCTTTGAGTGCGTTTACAGGAATACTCTGATCCTTGTTTTCAGCACAACTCTTAAAACCAACAATATGTTCATTATATAATTAAGCATCATTTTAAGTAGGTTTAGGCCTGGCTTTATGGCTGGCATTCCACGTTGTTTTGGAATTCAAGATCTTCAAGGTTACTTTGTCATTGACAGTTATTTACACATTTACTAGTGAAGTGAGAGATTTCTCCATGGACTGTGATGCAATATGCATAAAAGTGCAAACAAGGACAAAACCAGCACTAAATAACAGTACAGTACAAGACCATGGGGTATTGAGGTATGTAGGTGTCAGAGAACCATCTAGCAGCATGCTGCATGTCAGCTATCGCAAACAAAGCAAATATAGCAGCATTGGTTGATTAACACTCCTTGTATTATGCACAGTAGATCAGATGAAATGTCAACGTTATGGCAGTTATTGTTGTCTAGTATGCAGTGAGACAGTGTACTAGAATGTGGTATGACAGTTACACAGCCTGGCAGGGCCAGCACACATGCTTTGATACTAGTTATGGTAAGAGAGGGACAAAAGTCTCAGCTGCCCACACTATCCACTGCAGTGTTTTGCAGTCTGAAACAGTGCAATTCCTTTACCAGAAAGTGATGCAGCCGCAGAGCAGACTTTTTCATAGATTATCTATCAACTTCAGCTCAGTATTTAATACTGTAATTCCTCAGACTAAACAGAGGGGGCCTGGATCCTGGACTTTCTCACAGAAAGCCCTGTCAGTCTGCTTTGGCATCTCAAGTTACTCACCTGCCACTGAACCCACTTTCCTGATCAGTTTGTTGAGGCTCTTGGTTTTTGCTGCCATTGTCATGCTGTAACCCAACACACCACAGCATAGAAAGTGGAGCCGGCCACCACAGTCTCATAGAACATCCACAACATGGTGTTGCAGCCTCTAAAAGATCAGAGTCTACATAGGAAGGTGCTGCCTACTTTGACCCTTCTCGAATGTGGCCAGATTTCTTTGACCAGTCCAGCTTATTATCCATGTGCACATTTGGCACATCTCTGAATTTTTACACATTACAGTCAACGCCGAATACTTCGCTTTATTAAAAGGATTTTCCTACCAAAACACTAGAAACAAAACCAATCTTTTTTAACTGTATCATTTCAGGTCAGTTATCAAACCGGTGTTTGTGGAGGTTTAGCAGACAGTGGCTATGATTCTGATCCTGTCTGCTAATCACTATGTAGCAATAAAGGACTCTTCGAAAGCAAAAGAAACAGTGTTTTGGTTTTTCCTCCCTCTTCACTTTGTAAAATTCAGTTGTAAGAGATTCTCTCCACGCGCCTTTGATTTTTCTTCGGAAGCGGTTTAAACTGGAGAACACCGTCTTACCAGCCAGGGTTTACATCCCACTGCTGAGGATTTCCACTGAGACGAGCCTCCGTGGCCAGGGCTTTCCGCCCCCGAGCTGTTATCCTCCAGCAGCTCCAGTTTAAGCCCAGCAAGTGCTTAAAAGGGCCTCGCTCTGTTTTCTCACTGTGTTTTACTCTTCATTTGCAGGCAGTCTCAAAGGAGCCACAATTGTGGATGCTCTTGACACTCTGTACATCATGGAGATGTATGACGAGTTTGAAGCTGCCACAGAGTGGGTGGAGAAGAATCTCGACTTCAACATGGTAAGAGTCGCTTTCAAGTGTTCTGACTTCTAGAGGCATCAAGAAGTGTAATGATAATTTGGGATCTGTATCTCATATTTTAGAGTGTGAGGGACACTCTTAAAGATGGGATTATTTTATGGTAATGGCATAGAAGACCCAATTTTGGCTCCCAAAGAATCTTAATGTGAAGGTTCCTTCTACCCTTATAAGGTTCATGCTCATGTACGTCATTCAAAAAATATGGATCTTTATTGCATCACTCAAAAAATCGTTGGTAGCACTTTTATTGTTTTGCGAGTGGACTTGCAATTGATTAGTGAGCAGAAATGTTGCTTATGACAAGTCAGTGTGGGTCTTTATTGGCAATCCATAATTATGTAATGCTTTGTAGTGTATATGTGGCACATAATTGTTCCATAAGATGCACTACTGCAATCATAGAAGGCAATGTAGCTTTTCTTCTTCAAATGCTTCATGAAAGAAATACCTTTTCTCTGCAGCACTCTTGGTCAATCGACTCAATTATATTTTGGATTTTAAAATTAGTTTCCTCTGAGCTGTGTTTTCTTTGTTTGATATCAGCCGAGGACCTAGTTAACAGGTTTGGCCTACAAATGTTTCTTGTTTGAAAGCTCTGTCGCAACTCATTAGTAAGAAATGTAAATGCTGAGCATTCAGAGCACCACCTGAAAGGGTCTTTTAGTGCTTAGCAACCAAGTTGGAGCAACGTCTACTCCACACAGGACTTAAGTGTTCCTCCGTGAGCCTTTCGAGTTCTTCACAGGAGTGAAGGAGCTTTCTTCTTACAGCTCTTCAGTCTTTTCCCCACATCGAAGGTGACCTTGGTGTTTTCGACGGGCAGCCATCAGAATAATGTCATTTTGATGAACTGCCGAGAAGCCAGGCTCTGTTCTCACTGTAATGTCAGAATGAGACGACCTTCAGCGCCTTAGGTGGGTGGGAGCACTTAACGCTACCTCTTTCCAATCAGCCAGTTATGACTCTGACTCATCAGTCTGAGGCTAATGCATGAGGAGACACTCAGCATCCAAGCCAACAATACCACCCTTCAAATCTCTCTAGAAATGTTAAAAGCATTGCCATTAAGAGGGCTGCTCCTTCACACCAGTGTTTTTCTGGCATTATCCCCCCGCTGTTTAAATATTTCCATTTTAGTCGAGCAGAATGTGTGACTTCCTCTCAGCACATATGCAAAGATTTTAGTCACGGTGTTGTAGCAAAACACAAAACCATCCACAAAGGATTCAGATTTGCTTACCCGAGTGTTTATTATTAGTTTGGGCTGGACTGTGCACCTGTGGCCCCTTCGCTGTGATGGAGCGAACGCTGAACTTCTTTCCTCTGTGATTTCCGCCGTGGCTTTTGGCCGCCTCTCTGCCCTTCAGCTTATTTCATAATGTAAAAAAAAGGCCAACCTGTAGTTAATGCGATTTAAATATGAGAATCACTGGAGCATTCCGTTTGACCAGAAGTGCACTCTGTGGGAGCTGTGGCAGGACTGAGATAGGGAGAAGGCAAGTACAGGAAAGCTTAAAGCAGTCGAATGAAATCTGATGAGTCATGGTAATCAGCCAAAGCTGAGTTTAAAATTGAATGTTCAGTGACCTTAAATAAGAAACACCACTGGGGAGTATACTGGGAGGGGTGGGGGTTATGTATTTTTTTCCTGATATTCTTTCACTCTTCCTGCTCATCCTATGTGCCACGAAGCCAGTTCTGGTATTTATTCTTCAGCCGATCTCCTGCTGGCTGGGAATCTGAAGTGCCTGTCCAGCCCTCGCGTTCCTGGCTTTGAGAAAGTGAGGGAGAAATACTGCACTGTATGCGCTTTAATGAAGAGTATTAACAAACTTTTTAATTGAAAGGCTTTCGCTTCTGCCCTCCAGCGATTCCAACAATAAAAGCGTCTCTGAAAGCCCCAGTGAATCGGTCATTAATATTCAAGATGTCTCTGGAATACTAAACAATTGGGTTCTGATGTCTGAACTCTCTTTCTGTGGAGAATAATCTTTAATCCTTGCCAGTGGAGTTTTAGTCTTCAACCTGCACCACTGTCTGTGTGTACAAGAGCAGCTTTAGAGTGGCATGAGGGGAATACAGAACACAAACTGCAGACTCACACCAAGATGACAGGTTTGCTTTCAGGATGAACTGATCAGCAGAGCTATGTTTGGTGGGCAGATGTTTCTCAGATAGACAGGCAGACTGCACAAGGCCCAAACGACTAGCAAGACCAAATCTGTGATGAAAACGAGATGGAGTCAAAATGAAGTCTAGATGTGAGCAGGACTGAGGCGAGGCAGAGTCCAGAGGAGAGCGGGACTGAGGCGAGAACGGGACTGAGGCGAGGCAGAGTCCAGAGGAGAGCGGGACTGAGGCGAGGCAGAGTCCAGAGGAGAGCGGGACTGAGGCGAGACAGAGTCCAGAGGAGAGCGGGACTGAGGCGAGGCCAAGTCCAGAGGAGAGCGGGACTGAGGCGAGGCCGAGTCCAGAGGAGAGCGGGACTGAGGCGAGGCCGAGTCCTGAGGAGAGCGGGACTGAGGCGAGACCTGATGATGATAAAACAGAGAACATGCAATTAGTTAGAATTTAAGGTTCTGTCACACTTTATCTTGGTTGATGGGGGACTGGGGTTAGGGGACAGACAGATTTTTGCTCTCGGTCTTCTTGCTTGATGACCAACACAGTGGTCATCAGTTTTATGGATAATCAGTTTGGGAGGATTCCCTGGCAACAGGAATCTGTCCTGCATCCTTGTTAACATTTTTTTTTGTTGTTTTTTTTAATCCATTTTATTGATATGACATTCGGAGCAAGGAGCCACAACCTTGACTTGGAACATTTTTTTTTGCCTGGTGTCCATCACTTTGTCTATTTGTCAGACTTGAGAATAAAACACAAACGATCCACATGAAGTGGTTCATTGGAAAAGCAGTGGATGAATTTTCTTGCCCCTGAAGGGCGGATCTGGATTTTTGCTAATCAGACCTGAAATATCAGACTTTTATCGGCCTGACTCGGACCAGTGGAGTCAAACTCAAGCTTGTTTCACTCAGTCAGCAGCCAGAGTGTAAAGTCTTATCTGGGCCTGTGGCTATGCCTGGTCGCTCTGAAAGGTCAGTGGAGGAACAAAAGGCTGTAGCTGAATGTATTACCTAAGAGAGATAACATTTCAGAGCTATAGCACTGAGGCAACCTGCTCACAGAGGGATATAAATAGTAAATTCCATCCCTTTTCATAAGAAAAGCTTGCTAGGAGCAATATTTGTAGGGGGCTTTAGGGCTGAAGTCTTTGTCAGAGCCTCATTTAAATACAGATTTCTTCAGATGACTTTTCTTTTTCGAGTCTCACAACGTTTAGATACATTATTGTTAAACATGTGTTTCTAACTGGCCTGTGGCAGACAGGTGTGGGTCCTTGCCCACCTTTGTTCTCGCTGGGGGCCTTGATAAGTCTTTGCATTACTATCCAAGCACCAGCCAGCTGTGCAGTTAAATAAATAGATGCGTCTCTCCAGAATACGTCTGAGCATCAGCCTCATCTGGATTCTCCATGTTTTCCCAGGTGAACTCTCACTCGCTCGCTCGCTCTCTCGCTCTCACTCGCTCTCTCGCTCGCTCTCTCGCTCTCACTCGCTCTCGCCCTCTCTCTCTTGCTTTCTCTCTCACTCTCTGTCTGTCTATCTGTCTTTCTCTCGGCGTGTCTTTCTCTCTCTCTCTGTCTCTCTCTGTGCGTCTTTCTCTCTCTCTGTGTGTCTTTCTCTCTCGCACCCACTCTCTCTCTCTCTCTCTCTCTCTCTCTCTCTCTGTGTCTTTCTCTCTCGTGCCCTCTCTCTCTCTCGCGCGCGCCCTCTCTCTCTCGCGCGCCCTCTCTCACGCCCGCTCTCTCTCACTGTCTCTGTCTCTCTCTCTTTCTCTTTCTCTTTCTCTTTCTTTCTCTCTCTATGTCTCTCTGGCTGTCTGTTCTTGAAGTTGAGGTGTTTTGGTTCTATTACACAGAAGAGCTAATGTGGCACAAACTGCTGAAATAGTTCATGCTGGCTGTTCTAGCCAGGTGTGTTAATATGGGTTGCATCATAGAGCAATGGAAGAAATGTATTATAAATTACTACGTTTAACTGTTGTGCACATTTGTCTTATACACATGCATCCATGTCCATCATGAGTGAGCAGGTGTTTTGTCTGTTCTTCGTGATTTGTGCAATTTTTACGTTAACCACTTTCCCATTGAGGAGGCGTTTGATAATTTCTGTGAACATGGTCAATATTTTTTATAGTTGGAAGAAAATATTAATGACGATGTTCCCTAAATCAAATGGCTTGTGGTTTTCATAGCTGCTGTACTTCACACACCACAGGCCTGTTAATGTTGGGCCCTGTATTGTACAGCGCTGTTGAAATGAAGCCAGCTTCCCAAACTAAAGCTAAGCTGATCTATGACTGAAACCACAAACTTAACAAAGAGGAAATTCCCAGGTGTATCAGCTGCAGGGGTGATCATTATTTCCTCACCCTACTGCAATAAGATATTCACGCCTGGAGGTGATTTGTAATTTGATAGGAGATCTGGTATGTCTGCATGTTAGTACATCTCAACAATGATCAATTCACATTTGGATTCTTCTGCTGGGTGGGTAGAATTCAATGGAAGACCAAAGCTGCAGTGCTGCATACAGCGCAGTCGAAGTGTCTTCGCTCGTTTCTGAGTAAACATTTGTGCATTTCATCTGCCTGTGATAACCGTTGAAGGTGAGCAGGTGCTTCTGTTGTCTCAAGTGACTCTAAATCTCGTCATTTGTTTGTCTGGAGCACTGAAGTCACCAGTCAAGGCATCTTTTCTGCATCTCGCTTCTGAAGCACTTCTGCAAAGCTCCATAACCATCTTTAAAGCAGAAAAGGCTTCTGAAAAATCCAGCTCTAATTGTTTTCGGCATTGAAAGCATCATGACTCCTCCAACTTCAGCTTCTGCTCTTTTCTACTGAAAATCTCCAGCCGTAGCTTCCTTTGAAATGTGGATTGAATTTCAAGCCGGCAGTCCATGCAGCCCAGCCTGCCGTGCTCCACCAAGGCCACAGGGATCCTGTGTAATGCAAATCCAGGCTATGGGACTTTACATGGCCTTTACCTTGAGGGAAACGGTTTAGAGAACTGTGGTGTTGGTGAGATTTTCCCAGTAGAACGTGAACAACCTTGCAGGTGTTGGAGAGGAATTCAGAAAACATGCATTCATACTGCAGTGAAAGCCTTAATTGTTAAAGTATTGTTAAATTGTTAAAGTATTAATTGTTAGTGGTGGGGCAGTAAAGCTTTCTGGACTAGTGAAGCTTTAAATCCAAATAAGTGTGTAAATGTTTTCTTACCTTTTAATACAGAGCGTATTATGTTATTATCATGAAATATATACGACTGATTTTCTGTAGAAAGTGTTGTGTAAATTATTAACTGTATTTTAATATAGCTTTGTTTTATGTGGCTCATGAATGACTAGTGAAGAGTAGATTGACATGAGAAATTATTTATAAAAATATTTGCTCAGATTTGGTGTGCAATCTGTTCCTTGCCTAATTAATAATGTCTCTTGCATTAAAAAAAAAAAAAGTTTCGTTTGTTCCATTTGTTTGACACATGCAATTTTGCATATCTTCTCGACCCCTGACGACACTTGCTTGCAGAACGAAGCTTTAATGTTCACTTGATCGGTTGACTTTGACTTTCATTTTCAAAGAAGCTGTGGAGCTTCAGGTTCTCTGTTATTATTATTGATTGGCAGCTTTCTCTTGGATAAAAACCTAATGTGACCCATCCATTCTGGTTTCAAGAGGATATAAATGTTCATTACTGATGTGTATCATTCATTTTTGTCATGTAATTAAATAAAAAAAAAAGAAGCGATACGGCTTTCATTCATTTTGCTCAAAAAAGCTTCGTTCTGCAAGCAAGTGTCGTCAGGGGTCGAGAAGATATGCAAAATTGCATGTGTCTAAATTTAATAAATGTTATACTGAAACAAATGGAACAAACGAAACTTTTGTGTAGCTTGGACATTGTTAGATGAAGTTGTCGGACATTCACTGTTTAGACTGTTGTGATTACTGAGTAAACAATTATGTTTACAGAATTCATTAATTAAATATTGATTAAAAGTAACTGGCTCAGTGATGCAATTTGTGGTGGTTTCTACAAGTCATAATAAAGTCATGCTTAGCAGTCTGAACATCCTCCTCAAGGGGGAGCTCATGGCAGTCAAGGTGCTTTAGACGCGGGTTTCTCAGCCACTGGGCCGCGGACCACTGATGGGCCGCAAAGGCTTTTGATTGGGCCGCAAATCTAAAATCAAGACAGGCCACTGGTCCACAATTGGTAATTTAATATCATCTAATGGGACCTTGGCAACATGCTGTGATGGATAGGTGGGCCTTAACGTTGAAAAGGTTGAGAACCATAGCTTTAGACTTAGACTATCAAACGTTCAGATTTGCTGTTTATCAGACAGATATTACACTAATTTCATTGTTTATTCACCCTATGTGGTAATCGTTGTCTTTGTATTCATGAGACAATGCCTGGAATCGTAAGGTGTGTTCTAGCATTGTGGTGGGGTCTAGGGGTTAATAAAACACTGTTTACTCAAATATTATTCATTTTACTTCTTTTATTTTTGTTCCTTCCTTAATCATCATCATCTTATTCTTTTCCTCATCCTTATGTCTCCTTATTTATCTATTCCTTCTGGATGGCCTAGTGGTTAGGGCGTTGGCCCTGTAATCAGAAGGTTGTGGATTTGAATCCCAACTGCTAATGTCACCACTGAGGCTCCCTTGAGTAAGGTACTGTCCCCACACTCTGCTCACCAGCACCCCTCATTGGTGGCAGCCCCCTGCTTCACTTGGTGAATGGGTTAAATGAAGAGAAAAAATTCACATTGCTCACATTGTGCTGTGGTGTGTTCATGTGTGACTATATGAGTTTATAAATTAAATTAAATTGTTTTGTTTCTCCTTATGCTCCTTCTTTCTCCTTCCTCTCCCTTATTATAATAAAACCAAACCAGGTGTTGGAAAACTATGAATAAAAGTTTCAGACTGGTTAAATGAGTCCACAGACAGATAGTGAAGTAGTTCATTCTTTTTAAGAGCAGCATATTTGCCTGAGACTCTGCTTTTTCTGTGGGGATTCCTTTTACACAGTAATGCTGGTTTCACAGGTTCTCTGCTGGGAGCTAGTTTGTTTACATGGTCTTTCCCAGCACATCTCCATCTGCATTTCTCTCCTGTTATGTTCTTCAGAACACTACATTTGAACCCCATGCACGTACACACACACACACACACACACACACACACACACACACACACACACACACACATGCTTGTTTCTTGTGCCAGCTGCAGTTCATAGTAACCCTGCAATGTTTCTAAGCCCAGATAATCACCTCTGCTTTTGTTTTTCTCCCTCTATGTTTCTCCTCCTGCTTTCATTCCTCTCAGAACGCTGAAATCTCAGTCTTTGAGGTGAACATCCGCTTCGTCGGAGGACTGCTGTCCGCCTATTATCTCTCCGGCAAAGAGGTATGTGCATGCACAACTACGTCCAGTCATGAGCTGTGGATATGTTAGGACAGACCATGCTGTCACACTAATTGCTCACCTTTTTCAGAGCATGACTGATTTATGGATTGTCTGATAAAGCAGTGATAAGCAGCGGGCAGGTTTACTAGTCTGGAGCTAATTATAGATAGTAATATCAGTGTATAAAGCACTGTTTGGTCAAACTGCTTTTACATAACATACCCATATCTGCAAATAACGGCTCTTAAAAAGTTGTTTCTGACTTCAGTCTCGCTCAGTTCCACTCATTGTCTAGGTCTCCCCCAATCACTTGATGCTACTAAATTGGGAGGGTAAAGGTTAGTAAAGGCTTCCTCTGTGAAGCACCGGCAGGTCTTTCCAAACTTACTGTAATGCGGTTCATTGGAAATCAATAAACTCTGGTTTTAGTAAATATAACTGGTGTAAAACTGTCTAGAACCGGTGTTTGTTCTTCTACACGCTCGCTGTTTGCTGCTCTTTCTCTCGGCGCGCCGCTGCTCAGCCGCTCTCCGGACACCCTCCCTCTGCAGGTTTTCCCCTCCCACTTGTGGGTGGAGACGAAACTGAAAGTTGGATTTTTTGGTTTGTTTCTAAGATAAGATGGTTTTTATTATTGGTACATATTTTTTTTAAAAAAATGTAAATTTTGTTCGCTGTGACATAAGAACACCAAACGAAGCTTAGCATGACCTTAAGCATCAACTTCCATATAAGAAGATAATTAGAAAACAATTTATGGTTTGTTGTACATTTGGGTCACTCAAGTTTTAAGGGTTGATAATGTTATAGCACACTGGAGGAACAGGATCTTCGTGCGTCCACTGTGTAAAAATATCACCATTTGATTTGTTTCTAATGCCAATCCAGATGAATATTGTCCCAATTTCTACACTTTGTAAACCAGCATTGCTAGATATATGCATAACTACCAGAATCCCTGTCTGTGCATCCCTACTTTTTCAGTATATTAGACTATATACTGCTAAAAAAAATAACACTTAAACAACACAATATAATTTCAAGTCAATCACGTGTCATTGAAATCAAACTGTCCACTTAGGAAGCAACACTAATTCACAGTCTAGACTCTCAGTGACAGTCTTGCCTCCTAAGTGGACAGTTTGATTTCACAGACATGTGATTGACTTGAAGTTGCATTGTACTGTTTAAGTGTTCCCTTTATTTTTTTGAGCAGTATATTTAGTATGATCCGGTATCATCCTATTATATACTTAGTCATTTTGGTCTCTATTTTTCCCTGTTTTTGTTTCAGCTGCACACATCACAGCCTTGGATGTAGTTTCTCAGAGCCCTGTGTGGTTGTGTCTGTTAATCAGTGGGTGACATTTAAAATTGGCAGGGCACAATGCACTTCTTAGATGAGGCTTGGAGTCCTCGGGTCCTTCTACTGCTGGCAGTCCGGCTGCTTGCCCAGACGTTGAGCCAAACTAAACAAGCCCCCCGCCCACCCCCCCTACACTCTCAGTGTTCATATATTCCAGCGGCTGGCGGACACAGAGAAAGCCCTGTGCCTGCTCTGGTGAATTGAAAAAGCCAAACGATGGTGCAAGCTTGTCTTTGTCTTTTAAGCTCTTGGGTAAACACTCATCGCTGGCTCTTATTGGCTAATAGCCGTCCTGTTCCCACTTGTGTATTTGATTTACGCCATTTAACATTAATTAAATGGTCTCAGTGAAACAAATAAAGTGCTATCTGCCCCTGATAGAACCATCCACTTCCATTCAGTGGGGCTGTTGGGAAGGTTCAAATTGAAGCAGAGTGTGAAGACTTTAGAAAACTACCTTTCAGCGGCAGTGCAG
This sequence comes from Nannopetersius ansorgii, assembly GCA_037974605.1. NCBI lineage: Eukaryota > Metazoa > Chordata > Actinopteri > Characiformes > Alestidae > Nannopetersius > Nannopetersius ansorgii. Next base: position 546,290 of record JBBPDE010000155.1, on the reverse strand, counting down.
CTGTCCTTTTAGTTTGGTCATCCATCAGAAGATCAGCGCTTCGGAGGCTGCAGCCTTTCCTGTTCCAGGAGTGGCTGCCAAGAGAAGAAAGTTCCTTGCTCTTCTACTAAACCTGCCTCGCTGAAGTGTATATTTAATTAACGGCTCTAATAACCGGCTTCCAGAGGAAATTCTAGAGCTCAGGTGCTTAAATGCGACCCTGAATCTTCTTAACGTGCGCGGTTTTGCCAGCCAAATGCTTTTAAGAATTTCCTGAGTAAAAAAAAAATAATAAAACGAGCATGGACAATAGATGAAGGCCGTTAAATTGAGTTAGAGGTGACCTATGTACAGGAAGAAAGACACTGCAGGCCTGATTAAAAGCCGTTTCCTGATTGTGAGGGCAAAGCCGTGCCACGGCACTGCAGAAAGTGGCGCAATCTGCTTCCTGTTGATCCGATATTTTCTTCCCGTTTCACCATTAAATTCTATATCCCTGCTGGGGGAAATGAACAGATTATCTAGTTCTACACGTCATGTTCCTAGATAATGTGATTCCTTTAGTCGCTGAACATTTTTAGCAGCTTGTCTGCACCCCTTAAGGGATGAAATGCTTTATCATCCATCTATGAATCAGTGGTGTAAATACAAGAGGTTTAGGATTTGTTCCCAATGCTGGAGGAAGGGTCTTAGGTGGACCAGGATAGGACGACAATACCTCGCCTCTTTATATGAAAATCCGCTCTTAACCTGTTAAGCTGTGGAAGGAAAATCCAAGGAAGGCGTATCCGTTCTTAGTTTGTGGGGATTTCAGTAATGCTGCTAAACTTCAGCGTATTAAAAAATTGAATCTGAATTGAATCTGAATCTGATCCCAGGCCGATCACAGATTAGGTGGAGCGACGTAACAGCGATGTCCCATAGAGCTGGTGTTGTATGGGTGGCTGTGGACCTCTGGAAAGCCTTAATCAAGTAAGCATCTGTGGACCAAAGGTTTGCTCCCATCAACAAAGTTTTTAAGCCTGTGATCGGCGCCTCATGATTACTCTGCTGACTGTGCCCACACTTCTGTTTTAAGCCACACCCACTTTGGTCAGTGTAACTGAATTCAGCTTCGGCATTTAGCAGTGAGAGTGGCCTTGTTTGTACTGGGCTGCATCCCACCATCCAGTATTGGAGTGTGTTGCACAAATATCCTGTTTGATAATCCTACTGGTGCTAATAGAGGGTGGAGGGAGGGGTTGGGCATGAGAGACAATTGCTGAGAATTGCAAGCTGTTTTTTTTTTTTTTTTTCTTTCCCCCAAAAATAAATATATAATCGTGGCTCTGCTGGCTGTCAGCATCCTCACTTGGCTGGCACTCAAAGCTGCCTCGACCCTTTGATGAAATTTTCATCAGCCAGAGTACTCCGACACAACCTACATGCACGCCACATCCTCCTTTCAGCTGTGTGTGTGTGTGTGTGTGTGTGTGAGTAGTTACAATGAACACAAAGAGAGAGAACCGCTATTAGACCTATTGATACAGTGAGTGTAATTTACTGTCTAATCAATTATAAATCGTTTCACCACTCTAGGGCAGAGACGCTCACTCCACAGACGTGTTTGGAACTCTCTGATGCTCTCAGTTGCGTTTTTCCCTCGTATATTTGAGTTCTGTGTGTAGTCAACGGGGAGACATAGTAAATACAGTATGTATAAACAAACTGAAAATCAAGTTTGTGTAGTGGAATGACATGGTTGCGGTGATCATATTTCACACCGCAGGATGATTTTCAGTTTAAAAACAGGCAGGCAGGCTCTGCACTGGATCCCTGCAGGTGAAGTATCGATTATGTAGTATTTGGCTCATCATGTGTCATCATCAGGACAGGATTCTGATCAAAGGTGGAGGCCAGTGTGTCCCAGACCAGATATTCTCAAGACCATTGTTCAATATGGGAGTCTCTGAGTGAGGGATGGTAGGATGAACCTTCAGCTGATTCATTTCGGCCTTATTTTACGCATCCATTACAGCACTTTCGTTTTTTTTTCAGATTTTTCCACATTGTTAACTATAAAGAAGCATAATCATACTGAACCTAATGAGTAGTGAAATTTGATGCGGATTTTGTGGTGTATTTACATTACTTGACATTACATTTCATTCATTTGGTGGATGCTTTTATCCAAAACGACTTACAATTTGAATAACCACTCAAGTTTCAGGACAGGGTGAGAACCAGAGGAGAGTTCTAAATGCTAAAATCGAAATTAAACTGATTTCCAAAGAACTGTAATTGAATCAAATGCACATGAATGTACATCATAACCAAAAGTTGCAAAAGTCACCCAGTGCTGGTGATATAACATGCAGTGATATAACCGTGATGTGTGGGCAGCTGTGGACCTCTGGAAGGCCCCTGGCCACAATGCCATGTTACTGTGTTGCTACTCAGAAAGAGAGAGGGAGCGAACACTGCTCAGCCTGCAATAAATGTTCAGACAGGGATTCAGGCTAGTGAGTGTTTTCATGGAGAGTTTGAATCACACCTTTGGGTTGAGAATCGAAGCTCAGTACTTACTACCAACTGTATGCTATTTAGTTTAGTGTTGAATTTGCACTGTCACATTATCAAGACGTCATAATCATGACATGATCATGGTAAAAGGTGGAAGCCAGTGTGTTCCAGGCCAGATATTCTCAAGGCCACAGTTTAATATGGGTCTCTGCGTCAGGCATGGTAGAACACTTTACAATAAGACTCCCCTTATAAAGTGTTTATAGCTGCTAATTTAAGATTCATAACCATATTAACAACCTAAAACCATTTCTAAACAAGTTATAACCGTAGTCGTGCATTGATTCTGCCTCACTTTTTAGCATGATCTGGTAGTAGAGTGTTAATAAAGACCTAATGATGTTTAGCATTCTGCCTGAGAAAGAGAGAAACTCAGTCTAGCAAGATCTGAGATCTTCCACATAGTAAACTAGTGCATGATATGTTTAGAAGCGCTTATTAATGATTTACAAAGTGTCTGCGACCTGATTAGCAACCTTATTATAAATCATTCATGAACCTTTTATAAGGGTGGTTGTATTTTAAAGTGTAACTGGTTTTGCTTTATTTAGGCATCCAGTTTTTATTTTCTGGTGCTGCCAAGATTATTCTGGGACTGAGGCGCCTGTCAGAGCACAGCACTTAACTCCTCGATGGATCACACATCGATCTGTGCGCCGTAATTCATTTTACATAACCGGCGGCAAACGCTGCGCGCCGGCCCACGCTGGACTGGTGCCTGCAAACTTTAATGTCCTCACGGAGATTAGCAGCAGCACAAAGACTCATTCTCAGGCTCAGCTGGTTACAGCCACAGGCTTTCACGCTGCCAATGTGCTCATCTCCTCCAGCTAAAGGGTTTTGCTGCTATGGTGGTGAGTGACGTGCGCACCTTCATCTGTATGGAGGTACACAGCCAGCACCGCATGTGAAAACCGCTCCAAATCCATTCTGTTATGCCATAGCTTAAGTGCTTCTATCCTGATTTCGGGCCCAGCTGAGTGAGAAGAAACGATCTTAAAGGTTAAATAATTTAAAAGTCTGTCAGGCCTTGTGTCATACAGGCTCCATCACTGGCCACCTATTCCACTCTGAGTCTGACTGTTTGTTCCCATCATAGTTTTTTAGGTGACCGAGGTATGACTGACGGCTCTTTGAGTTGTCAGTTTATTAGGTACCTCTGTCTGAACATGTTGCTGCTTTTTTGGCCATCAGCATGAATTTGCAGGAATATTATCAACTGTGTAGCTGCCCTTTCTGAAATGGTTAATAGGGTTCAGGTCAATGGACTGGACAAACCTCTAAAGGGCTGGAATTTTGCTGTCGGTATCCTGGAACCATTGTATGCTACGCCATGTGCCTGGTGACACGGCGCATTATCATTGCTGGAAAACTGTAGAAAATGTGGAAAAATGTGGCCATGAAGAGGATGATTTTGGGCTGCACAGGTTCCGCAACGTTCCAGTGTTCTTCATGAGGTATCTGTGGTCTTAACGACTGCCAGGAAAAATTCTCTGCATCGTCACATTGCTATGATCAGCCTGTGCTGCTGACACCAATTGAGATTCCATGGAGGCTCCACAAACTATTGTTCCATCAAATTCTGACCCTTTCATCAGCCATATACAAAAGAAGCCTAGATTTACCTGACCAGGGAACCTTTCTCTACCTCTCAGTGATCCAACTATAGTGCTGTCGTACCCACCGGAGATCTCCTTCCTCGTTCTTTTCTTCATTGGTGTCTGAAATGGTCTTTCAGTTTCAGGCACAATCAGGTGAATAGTTTAAGAGTGAGACAGTATTTTACATAATGGTGTTGAATTCGGATACGATTTGCCATGTTTCGTTTGCTGTTTGTTGCTGCTCCTTTTCACCCATCTGACCTTTATTTATTTATTTATACAGGTAGTCCCATTGAGTCTCAATGTCTCATTTACAATAGAGACCTGTTACAGACAAACATAAAAATTACAACAATAAAATCTGCAATAAAATGTTAAAATCTGCAGGTGAAATCAAATGCTTCTGTAATGTATTCCATGAAGATGGTGCAAAAAGGAGAAATACTTCTTCCCAGGTTCTGTACAAACTGATGGAACGATGGATGTAATAATGACCTGAAAGGTTTTTGCTTTTTGCTTCATTCTCAGCAGGAAAAGCTGACCATGGTTAGTGCCAACCATCAAACCGCATTTAAGGTCATTTGGGTTTCTCCATTTGTTGTTATTAATTTTTTTTTTTTACCTGTTGGACCCTAGCTGACACTATAAGTGCCAGATTTATACCACCCTCCCCATTTCTGTGACATGTAATTTGTTGGAATGTGCAATTTATGTGAAGCTGGGGGTGCACTTTTCTGGCAACTTGATTGATACAGTACCTAATTGTTTGGAAAATCACACAATTACACTCGCAGAGGAAGACAAGAAAATGGTGTTGGTAAGTCTAGAGCCGGCGCTCTTAAATACCCGCGAGCTTCCTCACTAATGTCTTCGCTGGTGGTGCTCTTATCTATGATGTAGGCTTGTTTAACATGGCGGAGAAAATGCAGGCTGCGTAAACACGCAGTAAACACTGGACCTGGCTGGCCGTGGTTCATTAGCATGCTTTACCATGGTGATAAATTCACAAAACGCTTCCAGACTTCGTTCCCGGATATTCCCGGTGGATACAGCCACCTTTCTCTCAGCAGGGCTGTTCTTCACACACAGAGGAACATTATGAAAAAAAGAGAAGTGAAGGCTTTTATGAGCTTTAAAGACAGGTCATACCTTTTAGAAATACTGTATTCAAGCTGAGGATGCTATCCGAGCCCTGTAAGCCTTCATTAGGCTGGGAGGATGTGCTGGGCTGGGGCTGAATGCTTGAGATGGACATCTAAAAGGAATCCATTTGAGCTTGATGTTAAGTGCCTGAACTAAACTGAAAGGTGGTAAATTGGAGCTGTAGAGTGAAGAGTAAGCTTTAAAAGTTGAGGTGCTCTCTCAAACCTTTCTAGCAGGACCAGACTTAACACAAGGCTGTTTACTATAACACTTCAAATCCTGTTACAGCATTGCGTCAGCATTTAAAGCGTGTGCACAGGTCAAGAACTAAAGCTGTCGATCTGGCTACACTTCATATGTATCGCTTTAAACTGTGTGGTGTAATTTTATATTCATTGTTTCTCCCATAAAATAGGCTTCGTTTGAGGACCAGTGTCAGCAGCCACATAAACAAGAGACACTATTTACGATGAAGAAGCTGCTATGAAGGCATAGTACATTTGTTGAACCACCCCATTTATATACTTTAATAATTCCTGGTTCTGGTAGTGGATGAAACCTCTGTTGATGAATCCACAGCCCCAAAAACTACAATTGCGGCTTCTACATCAACATACAGCGCATGTACACCTGGGCTCCAGCTAACAATTAAAATTGTAACAGTGGAAATATTTAAAATGTTGGCTAATTATGAACTGCTTTTAAAGGGTGGATTTATGAGTGTCTGCACACTTATTAGGCAATACAAATATGCAGAGCCTGTAAAATGCTATTTGGGGCAGCTCTTGTTTTCACATAATTACAGCTCAGTAATACAGAACTCTCCCTCCAGTAACAATTCAGTGCTATTTTATTGTGTGTTTGTCTTTGGTCCGCTCAGTGGGAGGTGAGAAAATTAGTCAGTTTTAAACGGGTTTCATTTGACAAACTTTTTCTTGCTGTTACTGAATGGTATATCATTCAGCAGTGACCTTTATTTAGACATTGTTACTGTGAAAATCAAAATTGGTCTAAAAATGAAAAACCTGATAAAACCTTGAGGAATTCAGGATTAAAGAAAAAGCAGAGGATATATGACCTGTTTGGGTGTGCATGTATGAGAGGATATATTTTTGGGCATGTGCAGGTGTGTGCTGGAGTGCACGATAGTGTGCATAAGTGTGTGCACAAGAGTGTGTGAGCTTGCATGAGAATGTGAGTGTGTGCCAGAGCAATAGATCTTTCATCCACTACCAGAACTGAGGTACTCAGACAAGTATCACTATACATGTAGTGGTGCAAGAGTGAGAGTATGTCCTCAAAGGTGATCATGCATGTGTGAGAATTTGTGTTTGTGTGCATGCATGTTTGTGTGTGAGACTACCTGAGTGTGAGAATGTGTGCGCACGTGCGAGTGTGTGTATAAGTTCACCCGAGTGTTTGTGTGCATACTTATCCATTTGAGTGTGCAAAAGTGTGTGAGAATGTGTGTGTGCGCAAGAGCATGTGTGCATGTGCACCAGAGTGTTTGTGTGTGTGTTCGCGTGCACGTTTATGCGTGAGTGTGCAAAAGTGTGAGCCTGTCTGAGTGCGAGAGTGCATGCGAGGATGTGTGCGTGTGCGAGACTGTGCATGTGCACCAAAATGTGTGTTTGTGTGCATGTGCCCGCGTGCACGTTTATGCGTGAGTGTGTAAAGGTGTGTGAGACTGCCCGAGAGTGCATGTGAGATTCCGCATGTGCACCAGAGTGTGTGTCCGCGTGCGGGTTCATGTGAGTGTGCAAAAGTGAGAGTGTCCGAGTTTGAATTCACCTGTGTCTGTGTCTGTGTCTGTGTCTGTGTGAGCCCCTTCCTCACCGGCCTGTCTGTTAGAGAGTGAATTAGAGCTCATTAGCAGCCAGTGGGCTGAAGGCCGCTTACTGCTGCTTCTGCTCATGTGATTAAAAATGTAGGCTATTTCACTTGTTTGCGGAGCGAATTAATCATCATCGCCCCAGGTCCACAGTCATTTGTTTCTGTCAAAAGGCATATTTACTGTAAACAAAAACATGCTCTCGCAGCCCCAATTAGATGACACACTGAATAAACTGTGCATCTTTAATGACGGCGCACTGCGATGAGCGACATGCCTCGTTTGGCATTTAGACAATGAGGATGTCATTCTTCCTGTAAGAGGTATGAAGGGTTAAAGACTGACGTTCCAGTGATTCCCCTGTGGTGGCCTGGGCTCCCCGTTCTGCAGGTTTGGACTCAGGTTGGTCTGGAAAAGCAAAGTCTACCAAAAGAGACATGATGACTCATGTGAACAAGGATTTTTTATTCCTAAATAAAAGGCCCCGTGCTGGATGTTTACTTACCCGTCTGATCCTGGAGCTGAAGGGGCACAGTCAATTTTCTACTGTTACAACAAGACAAGCAATTAGCTTTATTCTTTCTCCTGCAGTGTCACACCTGAGGGACCCTCGTGTGTTAATGTGACCCTTCAGGAGAAGAAGCACCACAGCGCTGGCGAGAGTCTCACACTGATAAAGTTGCAAATACGCTGTCTGGAAAGCGTCTCTCTCTCTCTCTCTCTCTCTCTCTCTCTCTCTCTCTCTCTGTCTCTCTCTCTCTCTCTCTGTCTCTCTCTCTCTCTCTCTCTCTCTGTCTCGCTTTCTCTCTCTCTTTCTCTCTCTCTCATTCTATCTCGCTTTCTCTCTCTCTTTCTCTCTCTCTCATTCTATCTCTCTTCACCTCTCTTTACCATTTCTACCTGAATCCTGCGACTCATTTAGTGATGTGTTGCATTACATGCATTTGTTGATTTCCATGAGTTTCCTTTTCTTTCCTTCCTAATTACGGTCACATTATCAGACTGTAAACGTTTCATTTTATTTTCCAGTATTTTTGTCCAAACAAAGTCTTGTTCTTTTCCTGCTGGTGTGTTTTGTATGCCAGGCCATGCAGCGAGGGAGCTTGGCTCTTTTCGACCTTATCCCCTCTGCCACCATGAGCCCCCTCAGCCAGCAGTCATTTGAAAATGTCAGGCTCTTTGAACTGCTAGCAGTCAGCGTGGTCCTGCTGCACTGATGTGTTCAATAACAAAGGCATATTTGGCTGTCCGTGAATGGAACAGTGTGACATTACAATGAAGAAATATCGAGCCGAACCCCGCTCCTTCTGTTATTACAGCTCAGGACGTACTTTCTAAAAGGGAATTTGCATGCCTATTATTTATTTGCACTTGTAATTCTGAATTAAGTAATCCTGTTTGTACAATTAGTTGTCATTTTAAAAGGGAAAGGGACATTTGGCTGATGCTGTATCCAGTGGAGGGGATTTGTGGTCATTGGGTTCAAAGGCAAGTGTTTTACCCACTAGACTCTTACCAACCTTTTAAATGGATAACCAGCTCTTCATTAATGTGTGAAGATGTGGTTTAGTACCCAGCATGACTTACTTTAAGCTAGAGGTGGGCAATATATCGATTTTATCAATGAAATCGAATTTACAGTTCAGGACGATGTGATTTTTATGAAAATCGCTTTTATTACTCATTTTCCACGCGAGTGACAAAAGTGGAACTAATGCTACACACCGTTCTACACGGGGAAATTAGTGCGGCGACCCAAACGCTGTAGCAGTGTTTGTGCCCAAGAAAAGTCTTGTACCGTTGGGCACAGACCAATCAAGTTCTGTGTCCGACAGCTTAAGCAGAGCAGCCACTCCTTGCAGTGCTAGCGTTAGCCATTTTAGCTAGCGGAGCCGTTTCAGATGCTGTGCAGAACGCCAGTACTGTTACTGTACTTTAACACCGACTTGAAGGTTGTGCAGGTCTCCGTGCTGTTTGTGTGGCCTAGAGCAGGGCTGGACTGGGACAAAAAAATGTCCCGGTGGGGTTGCTGCTGACATCGGCCAGTCCAGTGAAGTATCTCCACTGCTGTGTCTGTCTCATCTGCTGTGTCTCTCATTTTGTTGTGGTTTTTTGTTGTGTTTAGATTCCCCTTGCACCAACGATACCGCCCTTTTTATGAAGGGTCTATAAAAATTGGTTAAGTCAAGGAACGCATGTCAGCATCAGCCAATCAGAGGCAGCAACTGCATTGTGAACACAAGCGCACACACAGAGAGGGGAAAAAACACTAGTCTACTTCACTTGGGGGGGCGTAGACTCTGTTAATACCATATGGGACACGATAGAAGGCAATAACAAACGCTGTTGCCCATTCATGCTGTGGAAAAGCCAGGATTCATTAACATGCTAAAAGTTTTAGACCCAAGGGATGTCAGGTTGCAGGATTACAATCAAAAATCCAATTTATTTTCAAAAAATCTGAGATTTTAATTTTAATTTTAATTTACGCAGTATGAAGTCACAAATTAGGTACGCATTTGTGCTGTGAAGACTGAAAACTGGTGTGCAATGCGGGCTTGTATTGGACAAGAATACGTAAGCTCAAACCCAGGCCTGTCTATTCAGAGGTGGGCATTACCGTTGGAGAATTTTTTTCCCCTGGGTTTTGCATCATCAGCATGGCACGGTCAGTTACCACATGCATGAATTACGATGTGCTTCTCTGGAAATAGATGAGAACAGAAAGTCTGAGTCAAAACACACTTAGAAGCCAATGGGCACTTGTTCCAGCACTCCAGAACACATGCAGTTGTTAGAGATTAGGTTGAAAAATGAGTATGTTTTCCAGTTCACTGGGAAATCCAGCCTTGCGCAATACCTTTCGGCTGAAATCATGTCATCATCTAAGCAGAAACTCGACTGTGTGTGTGTCTGAGTTACTCACGCTGCCTCTGCAGGTCCCTGCTGTCCCTCTGCTAGTTAAGTCTAAAGCTGCTGTAATCGTTTCCCATAAATGCCCTTGTACACTTCTGGACGAGCCCTCAAATGCAAGCATTTGCGAAAAATCAGAAAGCTGACAGCCTTTCAAAGACACACTGTGCTCGTAATAGCCCAAGACTCATTTTCATTAATGTGTTACACAGTTAGGACCAGAATAAGAGGGTGAGCAGAACATACGATGCTAAACAGGAGAGAGCCTCTGGAGGCGGTTCCTCAAAGGCTTTGCCATGTTTGTCTCTCTCTGGTGGTTTTGCTTGGTGAAGCAGAGCCGTCAGTGCCGAGACCAGGAGCCGACTGAAGCAGCTTGTCTTTGCCTCCCTCGTTTGGACTTGATCTGCTTCCAGACTCGTCATGTTTCCCTACAGCTCAGCAGTTGGGAGCATTCCTAATTATGTTTTCTGTCATCGCTAATTAGAATTTTCTTCTGTTGAATTTTACACATTATACCTGTGAAAGTTTAAAAAAAAAATTCTGTAGATCTTGTCTTTTCATCTTTGTATGCACAACACACACACACACACATACACACACACACACACACACACACACACACACACAC
>JBBPDE010000155.1:504530-514735 GCA_037974605.1 Nannopetersius ansorgii | reverse complement strand
CATCTGTGAAATCAAACTGTCCACTTAGGAGGCAACACTGATTTACAGTCTACACTCTCTCAGTGACAATCAGTCTTGTCTCCTAAGTGGACAGTTTGATTTCACAGACGTGTGATTGACTTGAAGTTACATTGTGTCGTTCAAGTGTTCCCTTTATTTTTTTGAGCAGTATATACAGTATATAGAGAAAGAACAAAGTAAAGTTTGGAACTTGTTGGACAGTTTCATTACAACTACACTAGAGGCAAACTGCCAGACTCAGGATGTTCTATTAGGTGTGTGTGTGTGTGTGTGTGTGTGTGTGGCTTTGACAGAGATGTTGGCTAGCTGCTTGTGTCCTTTGGGTCTGCCAGCAGAGGGCTGGACACTCCTTTAAATAAAATAAATCAAATAAATTGCTTTGGGTGTGCACTGACCATAGAACTTTGTGAGCTTTTAATCAAATTACTGTCCAGCCTACAGAACCCACCAGAGGTCCACCTGACCTTCTCAAACCTGTCTCTGGGACGCACACAGGGCAGCCTGACCAGAGGACGAGACAGGAGGGGTCTAGGAGAGATTCCAGCATGAGTCTTTGCAGGTCGATGAATAAATACAGACCAAACTCTTCGTATACTAAATCACTGAAGTTGTGAGGGTGAGTTGGTTCAGAAAACAGAAGACAATGGAGCTACTCATCTAAAGTTTGGAGTAGTCAGGCAAAAAATTATATATAAGCAAACATAAAATGAATTTTATAAGAAAATGATAATCAGTGAATTCCATTGGCTTCCATTGTAACTCGATTAGTCTATTAGGCTATAGAAGCCCACTTTGAGAAGATGTGTGAATGTATTTCTGTAAAGAGGAGACATTGTGAAAGGTCTTTAACTTCTTTTCTACACTGAAACTTCTCAAGGCCTCTGCTTAAGGGCCCTGTGCTGGATGTGTTGTCTTCTGTGGTTCTGCAGAAACAAGTCAGTGAATGAAGCTGAGAGACCACTGGTCCAGTTTCTAAATAAGAAGAACATGTTCTGACAGAAAAGTAGCCACAAACACCTGTAGACTCTGAAGACTACTACTCTCAGCACATCTATCCTTGGCTGCAGAGCTTTTAGAGCACTGTGTGGTGGAATAGCCAGGAGTTCAATTCCGAGAGGTCTACTATTTTATTATGCACATTATTACTTTAAACATTATTACAAAACCACACACCAACTACTAATAAACCAGCTGTTGAGGTGCACGATAAAAGCAGAACAGGGGAGTTTTATTTTTTTGAGTTTTGAATTTATGTAAAATACTAAAAAAAAAAATTTTTTGTAAGTTTTGTGTTTCATTGCATTTGTTTGAGTTAAAAAAAAATCAGTTAAATTTTCTAACCACACAAAGTCCCTTTTTGGTCGATATTGCATTATCAACAGCTTAACTTTCAGGGAGATATCCTGAAGAAAGCAAAAATGAATCCCAGATTATTTTAGGTACGTTCTGCAACTCAACTCAAATGTTCAATGTTCAACCTCTTGTTAACAAGTCCCTTTTAGTTTAATGATTTCTACACACCAGGAAAACATAAGTAAGTTTTTATCAGAAACATGGCTGGAGAACTGCAGTACAATGGTTCTTCTTGAAACAGAACCTGTTTCTCAAGTTGTCAGGAAAGGTGGGAGTATAGCTGCTTTATTAAAGATACATTTCAACGCGAGCAGATTCATTTTGAAATATTGTCTCTGTCTTTTCTCTGTTTTTGATTATTTATGATGTTCTGTCTTTCCCTGTTTTTGTTTAAATTCTCCATTTACTTTTGTTTACCTGATCCATGTTTTATTCATGATCCCCACCTTAGCCCCGCCCCTTGTTATCCTGTTCACCCGTGTCCTCTTCCTGTCTCCACCCCTGCCCAGATGTTTCTCGTGTGTTTAGTTTAGTACACATAGCCCCTGCCTTCAGTCTAATTTGGTTGCTTCTTGCTGGTTTTCTCAGCACTGTACTGCCCATCCAGTCTCTTTTTGCTTTAATTTGTTTCCTTTTGTTAGTTTCTACGTTAGTTCAGTGTTCCGTTCATTTCTCGTTTAGTTTCCCTTTTCTCATTCTTTTGTCATTTAGTCACAGTCCTTGATCACATCCTACTCCATACTTGACGTCTCAGTGTGACAGACCAATTAGTGAGTTCAATTTCTCTGTACTGCCATGAAGAGCTCTCTAAGGATTTTACTAGTTGAATCTACAGGCTGCCAAAATACTGTCCAAACTTCGTTCATAGTCTCTGCAGTCATTTCTACAAACTTTTATTATTTCATTATAACTGGTGACTTTATTCATGTCGATAACGCCATTGATGATACAGCATTTAACTTGTCCGACTCATATACAAGGTCAGATGCTGGATTTTGGTTATGAGGAAGGGTCTCAGTTTTCCTGATCATTTCTGTGCCCTCTTTGATGGGCTTGTTGTTTCAAACAACCAAACTAGATCTAAAAGTCTCAGAGGTACATTAATGTGAGAACCAGTGCTGTCTTAATGGAAGCCATGTCTGTGTTACGCAGTATAACAGTGGAGTCTCTAAAGTTTTTGGCTCCTGTGATGGAAACAGAAAGCACCATGGAGAAACATCATAGTGGTAGCGAATCAGAAGAGACCATACAGAAAATTTGAGTGTAAATGGAGAAAAACTGCAGATTAACTCCAGATTAACTGATAATTTCAAAGAAACTTGGACCTATTTATAGGTCTATGTTAATAAAGGCCAGTCAATCAAATTTCTCTATTAATAAGAACATTAACATCATATATATGTTACCTCTAAAATAAGTGTTTTCCTATTGACATCAGAAGGTTTTCAACAAAATCAGTATATAACTTACTTTAAATGGCTATTTTGACTGTCAATCAGGCTTCTGTCAGCATTGTAGTTTTGATAAAGGTATGAAATTACAAAACGTTGGTTTGGGCTCTCAGGAATGGTCCTCAGATGGTTTAGGGTGTACCTAAAAGATACTGATTATCACAGAAAATCCCCCAAAAAACTTAAATCTTAGATTCAGTGATTATGTTAAAGCTGTAACTAAATTAGTATTCTAGAATGGTCTGAGGTTTTGTGTAAAATGGGAATTTGGAGAAACTCATTCATGTCTTTACATCCTGCAGGGTTGACTGTTACAATGCTTTTCTCATTGGCCTCCTCAAAATAAGCTACAGCGTATTCAAAATGCTGCTGCTGCAAAAAAGAGCACAATACTCCAATCCTCGGGTCCTTACACCGGCTCCCAATCTAATGTAGAATTGAGCTCACAGTGTTGCTAAATTTGCCAATAAGTGGTTTGGGAACCTAAATGTATCTCTAGATGTTTGATGAATATCAGTCTATAAGGCTGAATCACCAGGATCTGGTCAGCTAGAGGTGCCTCGGTCAGAATTGAAACAGGGGGAAAGTCATTATGTTTCCTATTTTAAAAAGAGACTTTATATTGTTCTACTATTCTTCATTGATCTGTAAAGCACAATGAATGATAGCCATGTTATGTACTACATAAAAACTTGCCTTATCTAGGAGAATAGATACAGTAAATTAAGCAATCCAAGAAAAAAAGGCTTATGTTAACAAAAGCAATTTTTTTTTTTTTAATTTGGCACTTTAATAACAGGTATTGAACTGTAATTTTTTCCATGTTCAGTAGGTGGGATTAATTATAATTATGTCATAATTATTGAAGGAATGCCAATAATATAAAAAATACCTAACGCTAATACACACAGGCAGTCGGAGTCCACCCTACCTACTGCTCCCGTATTGTGTTGAAGTCTTACACAGAGACCCAATATACAGTTACAAGATTTCATGGATGCAAGCCAAGGCAATCAACTAAGCTATATCTGCTTTGTACACACATCACCAAGGCTGATATGAATAACAATAAGGCCGCTCACACAACAACAAAACCATGCAACAACTACGCCTTGTAGCAGGATCCATATACACAGTCACATCTCTTTCCATCTTTTACCCCATACATCAATGATTAGGACCCCCACAAGACCCCTTTTCAATGTTCAAGGTTACTTTATTGTTCTCAGTAGCTGTGAACAAGTAGATAGTGTGATATTTCTCCATAGGCCATGGTGCAACATATAGTGACATTCAAGTTATGACAGACAACAGAGAACACAATAAAGAGACAATTTTAACTATTTTGGAGTGTGTGTGACAATATGTTTTGGATGCTGCATAAACCTGCTAGAATTATTAGAATTATTTTTGAACTGGAGAAAACAACATAGCACCACACTGAGTGAAAACTATGGCTTATCAAGTCGAGTGAGAGGACATGAGAGTGCCTGTAGTGGCAGTAAACAGAGGTACAGTAAAGTGCAGATGAGTGTAATGTGAGGAGTATATACAGTGTAAAGTGTGGTAGTTCAATGGAATGTACATGGTTAAGCATGGACTAGACATTTGTGGTGACATGGTTAGAACACCCCAGTCTTTCAAGCTTTTTTTGAAATTCTAACAGTTCAAGGCCAGTGAACAGCATCAGATGGTAGAGAGGACAGTACTGAACTGCGAGAGGTTTAAAAATGGTGAGGTTACCCAGAAGTGGGAAATAATTTTGGAGCTCCATGCAGCTCCTCTGGTTTGGGCTGAGTTGATCAGTTGACAGCGAGATTGTAACCCAAAACATAAGGCCAAGCTCTGCCAGAACCACCTTAGAAAAAAGAACAAGGTGGTGAGCTGGAAAACATGGACTGGCCAGAAGTCTCCAGACTTAAACCCCATCGAGCTGCTTTAGGATGAACTGGACAGAAGAGTGAAAGCAAAGCAGCCTATAAGAGCCGCACGCACGCACGCACGCACGCACACACGCATGCACACACACTTGAGGGAACTTGTGCAGTTGGGAGTTGGGAAGAACTTTCTGCAGAATGAACAATGAGACACTGAACCGCTGGAATTTCAATACAAAACAACAGAAAAATTGAGGGGTTCTTTTTTTGACCGATAGTGTATGTGTGTTAACCATGTCAGTGTCACTGCTGTGCTAAGTGTTCCTCTACCCCCAGTAACACATGATCACTAGTGGTCTAGTGAGGGTCTGATAAAGGGTGAAAGGGGACAAAAAATGGGGCAGACAAACAGATGGAATGGTGCAGAGAAACAATCTCTCATTGTAAACTACAAATAGAGCTCATCTGATAAATGAACAAGTAGTGCAGACACAAAGTAGTTCCATAACAGTCCCTCAGGCCCTCGTCAGGATCCCTGCAGCTTCATCCAGTCAGATCTGAAATGACCAATTAAGGCAGTCTTTAATGAACGATTAAGCTGAGCCATAAAGCTTAATCGCCTCCGACTTCAACACCAAGCATTGATATTAAACCACTGGCTAAATGCCTAACGGTGCCCACCTCCGTCCCAGCAGTAAACAGCGCTTATGATTGTCTAATGGCACTATTGTTGCAAAGACGTTAAAGGGCCAGCACAGTAGATCATCCTCCCAAAGTAGCTGGAGACTGTTTTAAAAAGGGCATTTAAAAGCAATTACTCTGCTCGTCTGTGATGGTTTCTTATCGCGAGTCAGCATTCTGAGCCTATGGCTGGTGAAAGAAGGCACAGCACTTCTTCAGTGTCCTGGTCATGGAAGGAAAGGGGGTGATTGAGTGTGTGTGTGTGTGTGTGTGTGTGTGACAGAGAGTAAAAAGATTGCTGAGACTAAGCATATGCACTCTGGAGGATAAGATATCCATATATTTGGATCTTCAGAGATGCACTATAACAGAGCTGATTCATGAAAACCTTTGATAGTGGCTGCTTGGGTTCTATCTAATCTCTTCCCTTCAGATGTGTCAGGTCAGAGTTCCTTTGGACCGCTCAGAGGTTGCAGGAGACTGCACAGCAACACTTAAAAAAATCATGCAAACTCATTGCCTGGAATCAATCAAGTATACGGAATCTTTATGGAATCAAGCTATATTTGAGGGACTCCATAGTTGCCTGGAAATGCACATTTTATAGACTGTCAAATATTTTCTGTTAATGTACATATGCGCCTTTGTGTGTCACACTCAGCATATGATTATTATATGATCATTATACCAACTATCATGCAGTACAGAACTAACTTCATCACAAACACTGTATGTGCAGGAAAACTAAACACAGATCTGAAATCAGTATGAAAAACACTACAGAACCCACAGAAACGTATCTCTGATGATTTTGAGCTGTGTATTTAATAGTCCACCATAGGGCAGCTGGCCTGCAATCAGTAGGTTGTGGGTTTGAATCCCAACACTAGTGTCATGACTGAACCCACACATACCCACACACTGCTCCCCGGCTCCCGCCATTGATGGCAGCCCCCTGCTTTACTTGGTGAATGGTTACATGCAGTAAAATAATTTCACACTGTTCATATTGTGTGCTGTGGTGTGTTCACACATGACTATAAGGAGCCACTCTACTTATTAAATAAAATTAATAAATAGCAAATTTGCAACATTTACTAAACAAGCAAGTGTTAAGTGTTGTCCTAAAAACAATTTGAAAGTCAACTTATATTTCACAAAACCAATGCTTTGGGTCTCTGAGGGCTAAATTGTGAGAAGGAAGGAGAAAAAATGGACTGTGATAAAGCACTCATGACAGCTGTAAATGTGTTTTAGATGTAGATATTTCATTTTGTTCCCTAAAGGACTATATGTGAACAAACAAAGCAGCGGCTGCTATTTGCAGAGGTCCTTCAAAACGCGTGAGGCTCTGAGAGCAGAATGAGAAACGAGATCACCCGTAGACGAGCACTGTCAGTAAATTACATGCAGTTGTGAAAAAAATTCAAAAGCTCATCAAGCAGCATTGAGTCACTTCACATTCACTTCATCTCACAGCTGCAGCTTTTGTGGCTGATGTTTTCTATATTGTCTCTCATACTCTTTACACTCATACACAGCCACAGGCTTTAAGCTTTAAACATGGGCGTTAAGTTTTTGTATGGCAGCAAGTTGGTTCAATATCTCAGATAAGTCAGATAACCGGAAAGGTTTGATATTTGTCCTTTTGTGACCAAAGGTCCTTTGCCCTGACTATCTGCACACACATAAATTAAGTAAAGTGATGCGTGAACACACCACAACACAGAGTGTAAAATTCTTTCTCTGTATTTAATCGATTCACCAGGTGAAGCAGGGAGCTGCCACCAACGAGGGGCGTCGGGGAGCACTGTGTGGGTATGGTACATTGCTCAATTATGAATCAATAAACACTTTGACACCAGTGTTTTGCACTCAATCTATACAGAAGACCCCAAGGAACCGGCCCCCTTAGCTAACAGATGTGGTAGTCTTGGATCTGGACAGGAAGGAGAACTCTGCGAATCGGAAGGGGTGTGTCATGTGTCGTGATTCTGCCTTCTCACACCAAGACACAGGTTCGTGGATCTGATTGTCGTAATTTTGGTTTCATATCGCATATTGTTACAGCCGTACCGTGTATGATTGTCCTGATGATTTGTTTTCATTCATTGTTTTGTTCCCAGATGTTATTGAAACAACTGATTGTGGTAAGGCTTAATCTTGGATATATAATTGATAAATAGAAGGTTCGATACTGGCTTGGAAAGCTCCACCTTTTTCTTGCAAATTAATTCGGAAGAAATTATAGTAGAGAGTCCTTCTGGTGGGATATTTTTCATCACTTTATTTGGGGTACATGGAATCAACCATGCTTCTAACAAATATTAAACTTCTAACAAAAGTTACTACCATGGAGGGGAGGGGATTAGTCTTATTACACTGTTCTATCTGTATGTATGCCTTTGTATGTACATGCACATGTTGTCACTTCCCCAGTCAGCGGCCACTAGAGGCCGCCTTTAAGTAAGCATTAAAGGGCTTTTATGTTGACTGGAGGTGTGGTCTCATCCCTGGCCTGGGAGATCAATAAGGGCTAATTATTGTTTTTACGTTCTTAGTATAAAAAGGCAGTCTTTAAGTTCTCCAACACAGTTTATTGAGTTGTGTCTGTTCAGTTCCCTTACTCTCAGTCCTGAGCCTTTGTGCCTTCTTTACTTTGTGTTTTGAAAATAAAAAGAAAAGAACGATTATATATATATAATGTATTATATGTATTATAATGTATAATATGTATTTATATATGTGTGTAAGCTTTTATCCACAGAGTTTATGCACGGAGTTGCTGTTGGAGTAACCAAAGCAATGACAAAGGGTTGTTTTTACCTAGAGACGTCACAATCAGAAAATGATTATTGATCCCAGAGGAAATTGCTTATGCTATGGTTGCGCAGCCACATGGAGACAAGAGCAATATAAAATATAATATGAAGTCAAAATAACAAGAACATGGTACTCACATCATAGCAGTACTGTAACTATAGCAAATCCATCAAGTATCACTGTGTAATTTGGTTTTAAAAAAGACCCAAAATCCACTCCTAATACCGATATCATATCTGTTAATTCTCTACACACTTTTCAGGCGGCGTGTGTTTTCCGTCTGAGTCTCTGAGAGTCTCAGGGCTCGTGATCTGAATCACTAAAAGCAAATCATTCAGAAAACCCCCCAAAAAATCTCCTACTCACCACTAATATTTCAAATGATAGTTTGCTGGACTTAACCTGATTTCTTTGAAGTAAGGGAAAGAAACAGTGCCTGAAGGGATGGGGGAAATGACTTGAATATGCATTTTTATAATAATCACAATGTCAAAATGACTGTCTACAGCAGTATTTTCATTTACTGAAAAGATTAGTATTTCCAGCAGTGCCCCCACAAAATGACCTTTTGAAAAACCTGCCCTCACTAAGCCTAATGTACATCTATCCAATTTATTCTTTCAAAAGTTTTGTAGATAGGTATATAAAATAAGTCGAATGTGTGTCCTGTACAACTTCACATTTCACATTACAAATCTCTGAACTCAAATGACATCTCAGATGTTCCTAGAGTGACAAACAGACCTATAGAAGGTTCAAAAATGACTGGGAAAGTCATAGAACATTAGGAATAATCCAGACTGGAGCTCCTAAAGTATCTGAGCAATGGTCTTAATAAGAAGATAATGAGTTTGACCACTGGTGATGCCACAGCCATCCATGGTCAGGAGTCCAAAAAAGCACCAATGGTTTTTCTCTCTCTGGGTGGGTATGGTGGCCCTCCCTCTCCCAGTCACAGGCCAGCAAAGGCAGTGGTTGGCTGTGCTGTTAGTGTTCTCCTTCAAGCATGTTACTGTAATAGCAGTTTGACAACAACTTTGGCAAAACTCCTACCATTTAAAAAGTGAACCAATAATTAGATGTAAACAAATAATTACCCTGTTTTTAACCATCAGATGACTCCCTGTTTACATAACTCTTGAAATACTGAATAAAAAAAAACTTTTGGTGCATAGTTTGTAATGTTATTGTTTTCAAAAGAACACAAAAGTCTCATATAGGATTTTTTTGAATGCTGAATCACTAATGCATTAAAACAGCAGAAGGTCAGTTTGTGTTTGAGGATGACACTGGCAAAACTACAGCCGTAAGTGTTTGTGGTATTCTGTGGTATTACTCTTAATTTAGTAATTCTGCACTAATGGCAAGGTCGCTGTAACTGTCACGCACTGTAGCATGCCAGACAGCGTAGGAATAATTGATTTTCTCAAACCCAGACATCTTTATTATAAGCCTGGAGTGGCAGCAGGGGGCCTTTGTGTCCTTAACAAAGTCTATTGAATGAGCAGGCAGGCAGGACAGGTATTATCAGTGGCAGATCCTGGTGCAGCTTTTTCAGCTGGATCACAGAGGACTCTGTATTCAGTTACTGGGCTCCAGTGCTGACACTGTGTGACAAGCAATATCAGAGAGAGGATGTGAACAATATACCGCTATCTCAATGATTGCTGTCATCCTTTCTGCTTTGTTGAAGCCTTAGTTCAGGTCCACTCATATCTCCTTGCTTTCCAATAACTAAGGATGCTATGGGAAACCCAACAATGGAACCAGTGTTCAAAATCTATCTACGTGTGTGTGTGTGTACATATACAGCCGTGAAAAAATAAGAGAACACTTTTCCCTTTTTTTCTGTTCACTGTTTGTACAGTTTGTGGCTGTGTGTGTGTGTGTGTGTGTGTGTGTGTGTGTAAAATGCACAGGTGTCTATTGTTTTATGAACTATTGCAGTGTGTGTGTGTGTGTGTGTGTGTGTGTGTGTGTGTGTGTGTGTGTGTGTGTG
>JBBPDE010000155.1:488672-500170 GCA_037974605.1 Nannopetersius ansorgii | reverse complement strand
AAAAAAATAGATAAAAACATGAGTTGGCAACAAAAACAAATTATGACTCTATTTCTTTATTGGAGAAGAGTAAATATCAGCTGGGTAAATTTTTTTTCAACAAGCAGAAAAAAATCGGGTCTGAAGGGGTTAAACTTGTTAACTGTCTTAATCCTAGTAATTTGTTGTTTGGAAGAAGAGTAGGACTACAGTTTGCCTCGTTCCACAGAGACTATGTAATGAATGTGGCTTCACAGTTTGGAGAGGATCAGAGAAATCATCAAAGTGAAGGTGCAAATGTACTCCTTTCAGCTCTTCTTAAAATGGTCCTCTTCTCCCATTGCCTTTCTAATTTGACTTCCTTTTGAGACTCATTTCACAGATTGCTGGAAGCAATAGTGTCCAGAAAGGATTGTGAGGCACATTACCATGACTTCTCGTATTTTATTCGACTTCGTGGCTCTTACCTTGGCTAACTATCTCGGCCCCGCCGGTTCTGCCGCAGAGGGAGATATGAAATGCTCCGGTGAGTTTCATTTTCAAAACCTTATTAATTGCAGGTTGGCCCTTTCACATTATGAGTGACCTGTCTGTAGCACCCTGTGCACAGAACAGTTTTCGTGCACAGAACTGTAAAAGTTTCAGAGAGCGAGTGTGTAAAGGATGTATGGTACTACATGCAAGTGTATGTGTGTGTTTGTGTGTGTGTGTAGATATGTGTGTACAAAATATACCATTAATCACAATGCCTGTCACGTCATTAGGCTTGTCAGTGCAAGACTTTTAATAAAAGGCATTAATTACACAGGTAAAAAAATGTAATCATCAGAAACCCCAACACACTTTTCTAAACCAGTTTTTCATGCTGATTTCAGATCTGCATTCAGTTTTTTTCAGTCACATCAACTTTTAAAAGTATGAGTGATATTAGATTTGATACTATTTTATTTAATTCTATTCTATTGTTTTCCTAATTTTTGCTTCTCTTAACTTTGTACTGTCCACTTTCTGACATGACCAAGCAAATTTCCCACTTGTGGGACTAATAATGGTTTATCTTATCTTATCTTATATATAACATTACATTACATCGCATTACAAACAGAATCTCATAAAATGTTGAAGGCCAACAAAAAAAGTGGCATTTTAAAAGAGATTTAAAATCAGAAACAGAGGAAACCTGTCTGATGTGCAAAGGCAATCCATTCAAAATTTTCAGGGCTGTTACAACAAAGGCACGATCCCCTCTGAGATTCCGTTTTGTTTTCACGCTCAAGAGCAGGTCCATCTTAATCCCAAGGTTTGTTACAGTTGGTTTAACATACAGGGAAAAGGACTCCAGATATACCGGGGGCAGTCTAGTAGTGTCACCAGAGACTATCACTTCAGTCTGTCATTAAAATTTTAAAAATTCAAGGCCATCCAATAAAAACCAGTAACAAAGCTTTTAAATGAATGTTTCTGTTCGGTAACATTTGATGGTGATTATGTTTTCAGTTTATTTTTTTTCCTGGCAAAATGTGTCATTTTTTACATTTTCCTCCTCCTGGATGCATTCACTTATTCCTGTCTCTAGCAGCCTCGGTCTCATTTTCCTACTCTGTCAAACACTCCACCCCCATCTCATCATTAGTGTAGACTGACAAGATGGATGGGATGAGATTGCCCAGCCGGTGCATAAATGAACAGCAGGGAGGTAGTAATTAAATTAAAGTGGCTTTTGCCAACAGTTTTAACTGGACATGAGCTGCATGAAAAAGAGGCGCTGTTTACTGCAATTAATTAATGAATTACAACCATAATAGTGACAAAAACCTTTAGAGCTTTAATTTATTAAGAAAGACTCCTTTAATTATTTATTTGGTTATTTCCTCTCAATGCATATTCACAGCCCTTCTGTATTATCCCAGAGTAAAGCCTTCAGGCCTGGAAGGCATCAGATTTTTCAACAGCTCCACAGTGATCATACTGATGAAGTTCCAATACTAGTTGTAGCCTGAGGCTAGGAGTCTCATTAGCCTGAGGTTAAGCAGACGATTAACCCTGAGCTAGTCATCTTTTCACACTTTCACATTAGGCCTCCACTCTGCTTTTTAAAATCTTTGGTCTGAGAGCAGGAACAAGCAGCTGTAGAATTACTGAGAGAAAGACAGCACAGTGACTAAAAGCACTTCAAAGCAAATACCTTCAGCAGAAAATGACAGTTTTTGAACCTTTGGAAAAATAGATATGAATTGTACATCAATCAATATTAATAACAACGTGCTTAATATTAATAACAACAAGGCACTGCCTCTAAAGATTCTTAAAGAACCCTTTTGAGAAAAGGTGTCATGCTAGATGGAGAACTGTCATTCTTGTCACATGTTGACCAAATCTCCAGGACACGCAGATACCTTCTCTACAACAGCAGAAGAATCCAACTCTTTCTCAGCACTGAAGCTATGCAATTACTTGTCTAGTCTCTGGTCATCTCTAAACTGGACTGCTGCAACTCTCTACTATCTGGGCTTCCACTGAAGGTAACGGGACACCTCAGCTGATTCAGAACGGAGCTGCCAGGCTAGACTTCATTGTTCCTAATTCTCACACACCCCACCTCTACTACAGAATCTTCACTGGCTCCATGTGGCGGCTCGCATTCAGTTCTAAGCCTTAACACTTGCCTTCAAGGCCAAGATCAGATTTGCACCTCCTTACTTATCTGCAGTCAGAGTTTCAAGCACTGCTCATCTTGAGCCACTGCTGCTCAAAACAAGAGGATGACCTGCATCAAGACTCTTCTCAGTCCTGGCCCCTCAGTGGTGGAATGACCTTCCTCTTGCAATCAGATCTGTGAAGTCCCTCACTGTCATCTGAAGACCCATCTCTTCACCTTGGTGACAAACCAGTCCTTCTGTTTATCTCTTATACATCGTATTCTTTATATTTAAAAAAACTCAAGCCCTTACCCTCTTAATTGTTTGTGCTTATTTATGTATTAACCACTGACCTTTTTCTTTTACCAGGGCTTGTTAAGGTGTGTAACTTAGCTGGCAGTAACATGGTGAAAAGCAGGTGTTGGTTTTAGTTTAGCTCTACAGGTATGAAGAACATATGTGCACTACTAAAGCACTGATGTATGTCGCTTTGCATAAGAGCTAAATGCTGTAAACGAAAACATAAATGTACAAAAAGTTCTGTAAAATCCAAGGTGGGGCCTCCATTGGTCTCACAGATGCATAAAAGCAGAGGTCCCCAACAACCGGGCCAGCATATTGAAGTCTTTCTCAGCTTCCTCAAACAATTCCTGAAGATTATTTGCACTGTTGAAGGGCACTTTATCCTGCTGAAAGAGGGCACTGCTTCTAGGGACTACTGTGGTCCATGTCAAAGTAACATCCACACAAATGCAGGACCTGTTGTTCCATTGCTACATTTTCCAGTTCTGAAGCCCAAATTCCCATTATAGATTCTTTCAGTGGTGGACAGGGTT
Organism: Nannopetersius ansorgii; assembly: GCA_037974605.1. Classification (NCBI taxonomy): domain Eukaryota; kingdom Metazoa; phylum Chordata; class Actinopteri; order Characiformes; family Alestidae; genus Nannopetersius; species Nannopetersius ansorgii. The sequence goes on along the minus strand of JBBPDE010000155.1, from coordinate 496,716 downwards.
AATAGTCTGACCCTCTGTGATCTATTTACTCCCCACACACATTAAGGAGCCTTGGCTGCCCATGACCCTGTCACCAGTTCATCAGTTGTTCTTCCTTGGACCACTTTTTGTAGGTTTTAACTACTGCAAACAGGAGCAGTCCAAAGGTTCTGCTGTTTGGAGATGCTCTGCCCCAGTCCTGCAACATTTACAATTGGGCCCTTGCTAAGGATGCTAAGATCTTTACACTAATCTGTTTTTTCTGCTTCCAACACACCGACTGATTACTCACTTGCTCAAGAACTGATTGTTCACTTGCAGCCTAAAGTTTCCTACCTTTTGAAGATGCCACTGTAATGAAATCGTTGATATACACTAAATGTTGTCAGTAGTTTTAATATTGTGGCTTTTCTGTATTTTTTGTTTTGATTATGAGGCTCCGGGACCTTAAGATCAACACATACTATAATCTAAATTACACTGAAGTCAGATATTGTTTACATGATAAACCATGATAGGCCATGCCCATGAAACATACGGTTGCTTTATCCTGTCAGACCGGATCCCTTTACTGGAACTTTTTTAGTTGCAGCAGATTTCACTGGCCTTATCCAGCCTGAGTAATTGTAATGTAGACTAATTCATGTTAATAAAGTAAAAGAGATATCATTACTAACAAATGCTGATGTGCTAATCTGAAGCTTGCAGCGTGGGGCAAAGCATCTAGGATTTAATTTAATTCTTCGTATGACTACTACTGAGAATATGCTTCCGTTTTGAAGGCTTTAATTTAAAAGGGAACGCATCAGGAAGATCAGAGCCGCACACTCATTGCAAATTGTGGGATTTCAGTTAATCAGTGGCCTACAGAAATGAATTAATCAGGCGATGCTTCCGTCACACTGTCCTATTCTGAAATTCAATAGAAGGATATTCAATAGAGTCAGACTTGGTGTGACAAGTTGGTGAAATAAGTGCAAAACAAATTTGTTTTCTTTCTGTAAAACCCCCCCAAAATCTGTGGATTAAATTACCCCAGAGGAGTTTGCAGCAGATGTTATTGAAAACACTCAAATCCTCACGAGGTGAGCTGGAAATGCCAAGGCTATAAAAGAACAAACAAACACGAGGCTGCAGTTCAAGTGGGTTGAGTGAGCAAAATTGCAGTCTTCATCCTGACTACTTTTTTAAGAATCACCAGAATATCCTTCATGGTGTTACGTAACCCATTGGTGTAATGTCCTTTATGTATTCATCTGACTTACATTCTGCAGTTTTTTTTTCTTGTAAACTTTCTTTAAGTCAGTGTAAACTAACATTCCTCCTGCAGAATTTAGTTCCAGCCTCCTCTAACATGCTTCTCCCCATTACCTAATATTAATGCATTTCATCCAGCCAATTAAGATTTCCTGAAGAAGCTATTTAGCTTTAGCAGGTTGTAGGCAGGAAGATAGATTCACCTCAGCATCATTGGTTCGAGTCAGGCACTCTGAAGAGGGCACCCAAGAAGAATCTAATTTTGGCATTGCCAGTAGAAACATTTTATCACAAAGAATTGTCTGTGTGACACTATTCAAATGTCTGAATTTTTTAATGAATAATGTGTTCTCAAATACCCAAGCAGCAAAAATTAATCTTAAATGAACACAAATACACAAGAGCTCTAGAGGGTGTTTGGACAATATACCAGTATATTAACTTGCACCAACCATGCATTTTATTTCACTGTTATGTGTACAAGCATTTACTTCTAAGTGGCCTTTTTTAAGTGGCAAGCGGGCAGTAGTTTACTTTAACTTACACACTCTGGGTTTACCTTACACAGACATTTGAAGCATTTCTTTGTAACTTGGCTGGGTAAATGGCTACAGCAGTTTTACTACACTGAGCTGAGGATCTGAAATTTAAATGGACAAAGAACAGACCCAACACATTCTATTAAACTGTCTTATTTGACAAACCTCATGATCTCCTGGTGACGGGACTCAAGCTTGAGTTTTTCTGACACTCTATAGCCCATACTGACCTGTTTTCTGACTTGGTAATTTGACTCTGTGTGCTTCTTGGGCTTCTTCTAGTACATACATAAATCATCTATCAGCCTTCCCCAGTTATTTCGAGTGTGCCCCAGGGATCTTTCCTGGGGCCCCTCCTCTTCACTATTCTTTATTTTATTTTGTATCTCCTATTAACCACTAAGCAGCTGGGTGGCCTAGTGGTTAGGGCATTGGCCCTGCAATCAGAAGGTTGTGGGTTCGATTGTCAACTGTTAGTGTCATCACTGAGGTTCCCTTGAGCAAGGTACCGTTCCCACACATTGCTCCCTGGGCGCCCCTCATTGGCCCCCTGCTTCACTTGGTTAATGGGTTAAATGCACAGACAGAAGTTCACATTGTGTGCTGTGGTGTGTTCACACACAGGTTAATAAAGTAGTATTTTATTCTCCAGTTCTGTAAAGCACACCGAATGACATTGTGTGCTATGAATAAACTTGAGCTTGAATACAATGTAATGACAGATAATAAAATATGTACAAAGATATCCATGAATAGCAGAATGTGCAGTATGTAATTAATAACAGGCATTTACAGTGGCAGCTGTTTTTTGTTTGTGGTTCAGCGTGTATATGTGTTGTGTTTAGAAGCAAGCAGTTCAGTTCAGGAGTGTGATTATGTGTGGGTTCTGTTTATGATTCTGTTCTGTATTGTTTTTCTCCAAATAAATATGTGCAATCAAGTCCATGATGCCTGTAGGTAACCGCATGGTCCCCAGTACATCGCTGCTAACCAGACTGTCTTAGTATATGTGCTGCAACTACATGTGCTGATCGAAGAAGAATGTGTTTATATGGTGATAAATTAGAGTCTGAGCAAGGTGGTGCTCGCAGGGGAAATCCGAGTGTAGCCCTTTGTGAACAGCAAAATTTGCTGCCGTTAATGGATGTGTTGGAAAAGCGTAATTCTGCTGGGTGAAGGTGTTTGAGCTATACAATGTTAATGCACTCTAACCTCACTGACAGCTTTTACACGAGCCTGCTGAAGCATACCAATAAGAGTAAAGTGTCTCAGCATGTGTTGATGGTGCTCGTGCGATTTAAAAGATGAAGAAACATTGCAGCTGTTGGTAAATAAACTCTCATGGGGGCATGGGCTGTTAAAGCATTGGCACCAATGATTTATTGTTTTAAACCTAAACTTTAGAAAAAACGGCAGCACAGTCACACTCTAATATGGCTGTGGAATTGAAAAGCACAGAGCTGTTGCTGGAAATGAAAGTGTGCTCAGAATCTTGAATGAATATAAGCAGCAGAGTCGCTCTTCCCAGAGGAGAGGCAGGAGAAATTAGTATTGTAATGCTTATAAAAACATGCAAACATTTCACTAAACCTTTTTTCACACAATTCCGAGAGCCCATAAAGCACATTTTAAAACTTTGTTGTTTTAAAATATGCTTTACAGATGAATTGGCTTGACTTGACTTGAAAACCACTAAACTGTTTAGGACAACATTGTAGAGAACCCAGAATTACTTGTGTTACTATAAAACTGGTAATAACAGTCTGGCTGGGAGAATTCACTTTATTTGCTCCACTGTAGATGTATTATAGGTGCCCAGCTAAAGATGTTTAACTAAATATATATTAAATGCAACTTTAAGTTGAATATGAGTGACTCTATTATATCTTATGCCAAACCTAACCCTAACACTTAAATTAAATCCTAAGGCAGTTGGATAATAATCCAGGTATTTGGGTAATAAACGTATCTGTAAATAATCCATAGGGGGGTCTCAAAATAAAATGAATTAGGATTTAATAAAATGCAAAATAAGACCTGATCCCAGACCACAAATACAATAGCTGGGTTATTAGTGTGGCCTCACACCAGGTTATCTAGATAGAGCTTGAGCATGTTTGACCCCCAGTGTCCAGTCCATTTAACAAACATGGCAGCAAAGGAATGACTTATTTATATTTCTTATTATAAATATTTATAATGGAATTGGATATTGGTCAGTTTGTTATTTGGGACTATCTTCATGCTCATGGACGGGGTCGTGGCGGCCTACTGGGTAGGATACTTGTCTCTGGACCAAGAGGTCATGGGTTCGAATCCTACCGTCCGGACACCATCACTGGGATCCTGAGCAAGGCCCTCAAACCCAAGTTGCTGCAGGGAGACTGCCCCCTGTAGTTAGGGACTGGAAATGGCTTTGGATAAAAGCCTGTGCTAAATACTTTAAATGTAAACACTGAACAATATTATGACCAGATGGAAAAAAAAGTTTTGGTATCAGACGGGTGGGGATGAATTCCATCAATCTGATATCTTCTCAGATGTGAATATAAAGCAGTGTTTGATGTAATGATGTGAGTGTGGTTGGGTCCGGGGCGTCAAATCACCACCTTCATTCACCTTTAAGTTTATGAGTTTCCCTTTTAAAAACGTTCCTTTTTTCTATTGAATATTGTGATGCGCTGAAAAGACATTTTCGGACAAAAAAAAAAAAAGAGAAGATTTATTATATCTACTTTGTCATGTTGTTAATGATTTAATATGAATGGAATAATCCTGAAGATGTTTCAAAGGCAATAATTGCTTTCCTGGGAATGAGAGCTTGCAAAGGACTAATTTAATTTTAGGCAGCTCCCTAAATAATACTGAAATAATGTTGTATTCTATTGTTCTGTTAAAGCAATGTATTATTACAGAACATTAATAATCTGTTAGGGTATCGTACACTGCATAATAACAAATACTGTCCTGGTACATTTTAGTAGTCCAAGGTTCAAAGAACATAAATATACGCTCAAAAGGTACAACATGTCCCTCGAAGTTCAATAGCAAATCTTAAATACATTTTCTAAGGGAAAAGAACTTTACTATTCAAGAGTTAAGATCGAGTATGTGGAGTTAATGCAGCTTTAATAAAAATTGTCAACAAAATTATGACATGAACTGTACTGTTTGGTTCCCTAGGAATCTCAATGTTTCATGCAATGAACATATCAAATACTAAATTAAGGTCATGACATCAAGAATTTTTCCTTTTAGGTTTCATTCTTCTTGCTTGTTAGATGTCACTGTAGGCATATTTAATCTTCTGCAATTGTTTTCTGCTGACATTTTCTGTTGTTTCTCTTCTTCTGTCAAAAAAGAAATATGGCACTTTCAAACATTTTGGCTAAAAAAAAGGGACTAGAATTTTGAAGCACCTCAATATCTACTTCACACAAATTGGTAAACATGAGGGCTGTCTCTTCGTCTTCACAAAGTGTAGCTCTTTTACCTTTTAAGTTTTTTATCAGAACACAGTTTGATGCCGTCACAAATGAAGAACTACAGAAAAGACCACAAAATCCCTCGTGCAAGTCAATGGAGTGAACCAAGTATTTACAAGTCCAAATCTATCTCAAAGAGTCAGGCCCAGTTACTGACACGGACCACAGATTTGGCTGGTAGAGGTGCCAGAAAGGGTTCTTTGAGTGATGACATAGGAGATCTGTTTTTGTTCCCTAAAGAACTGTGTTTGAAAAGAAACGTTGTGCAGTAAATACAATATTGTTTTTTTTAAGAGCCAAAATTCTTTAGAGAACTGAAAATTGTTGTTCTAAGACTTTGTGTAATGAAGCCTTTCTGGCATCCTTATTTTACATTTACAGCATTTATCAGACGCTTTTATCCAAAGCCACTTCCATTCCCAAAGGGAGGCAGTCTCTCCCTGGAGCAACTTGGAGTTAAGGGTCTTGCTCAGGGACCCAGTGGTGGTGCTGAAGGATTCGAACCTGTGACCTCTTGGTCCGCAGGCAAGTATCCTACCCACTGAGCCACTTCCACCCTCTTATTTTCTCTCAACAAGTTTCTAAACATTAACGTTACATTAAATTTTGTTCCCTTTACCTTTGTTAAATCCCATTTTTTTATAGAAATGTCACTCATTTTTATTTGCTTTTTTATTAAACTATTTATGTTACTCGCAGAAAATTAGCCAAAGCCAATTAATCTCAGTTTGAAAAATCAATTCTTAAGCTAAAAACTAAAAACGTGGTCACACAGATCTAAAGACCTTATAAGGGTAAAGTGGGCAAAAAGACTGGAAGGATGTAGTAGATTTTGTAGCTGGTGGAACAGATGTATAGGTGCCTTTTGCCAGACTGCAGGACGGTGGGAGGTCATCCACCATGCTAAGGGTCTTGGGATGCAGCATTTAGATGATGTTGATGGTGGATAGAGAGACGTTGATGGATTTTTGGACCTCACATTCCACTTTAAGGTCCTGCAGGCTTAATTCATTTTGTTCATCCAAAGGAGAGAGGATAAGAGCAGTGGCGGTTCTAGACCAAAATTTCCAGGGGGCCGAGGTGGGGTCAGTGTGTTTTAGGGGGGCACATATAACGGAAAAACAGGTCAATATTTCATTTATTATATTTTATTTTATATTTAGCTTTTCATTTATTTTCATTACAGTTATTTTTCACAGCATGAAATCAGGTAACAGATAACAGCACATCTGTGGAGCGCTTTAAGCAGTCCACCTAGAACACACGTAGCGTTAGTTCGGTTCTTCAAGTCAGCACATGTCGTGATAAGAAATTAATATTTAAATCATTCGCTGTTCAGTGCAGGAGCCATAACAGGTGCCAGGAGCAATTCTACAGGGGCCCTGGCCAACGCTGGCCTTTGTCTAAGAGATGGCAATCTGGATCAGTATGTGCCAGATCCAGTATGAAAACAGCTCTGAACTATAAAATACCTTCAACTTTTCCCTTAAAGAACACTGACAGCACACATTCAATGGGGAAAAAATATAATCCAGTAGGAAAAAGAAAAGGATACCACAGGTGCCAAAGAATACTTTGTTACATTATCGCCTTCATGTTGCCTGTTTAAAAGAGCACTGAAGTTTTAAACACTATAATTTGCTAAAGTATATTTAATGTGCCTTGTCTGGAATGAATGTTCACAAAAATATCACTTTTCTCACTTTCCTGAGTTACACAGTATCAGTCCTTTATCCCCAGGATGTCCAGTGCCAGGATGTGTTACTGCAGGATTGTGTTTTCCACATGTTTTTTTCAAGCATTTTTTGAGAGGGAAAATACAGGTAGGAATACAGGAATACTGGTTTAGTCAGTAGTGTTGACTGTATAAGCTCCGTTTGATGCTCTTTAATGTTTAGTTTATGACACATATAATCATTTCTACCTGCAGTTCTCTACGGGGGGTACAGCTGGCAGTTTACTGTAGCTTCTGTTTCCAGTTGCCCCATTAAAGAAGAGCCTTTTGTCCCCTACGGTCACTTTATGTTAACAAATTGTCTGGAGAAACTAAGCTGACTATCAACGAAGTTAAGATTAGGTTTCAATCTGGCTTGAATTTAGAGTTAGGGTAAGTTTAGGGTTTGGCTTGAGGTTACGTTTAGATTTAAGGTTTTGGCTTGAGGTTAGGCTTATGGTGTCACGATCTCTGCCGGTGACCACCGGTAACCCGGGACCAGTACCCATCTGCGACCACCTGGGGTCGCTTTCGACCTTGGACTGTATTGCCTGTCTCCTTTCAGCTGTATATAGTCACCCCCTGATTACCTCTCCTCACATGCAGTACTCACCTCATTATTGTCTGTCTCCTTATTGGTTCTCAGTTTAGTCTTCCCTGTATTAAAACCAGTCTATCCTATGTTCAGTATGCCAGCATACCCTCACATACCCTTCCCTTATGTGTTGCGTGTCCCCGTCCCCTGTTTACAATTCGGCTTGGCCACCGTGCCTGTTTTAGTTGTATCTGTGTTTCGTGTCAATAAAACCCTTCCCCTGATCCTCTTATGGAAGTCTGCATTGGTGCTTGTGCCCCATCTCACCTCAGACGGGACGTCCGCGTGACATATAGCTAGGTTTAGGTTTTTGTTGGAATTTAGGCTTAGTGATTTGGATTAAAGGTTAGGGTTAAGGTTTAGATTTTGTCTTGAATTTAGGATTAGGTTTAAGTTTTGTCTTGAATTTAGGTTTAGCATTAGAGTTTTGGATTAAAGGTTTGAGTTTAGTCTTGAATTTAGTGAAAGTGAGTGT
>JBBPDE010000155.1:467122-478447 GCA_037974605.1 Nannopetersius ansorgii | reverse complement strand
AACACTGCTGTAATCGACTCTCTCCTCTCACACTGAGACCAGTTGGATGGTGAAACACTACTAGAAGCTCCTCAAAGATAATTATTGCCATTTTGTTTAAGAGAGAACGAGAGATTTGTTTTCTTTGAATTATTCAGGTTCTGTAAAAATTGCATCATTTCTCTTATTCTGACATTTTGTCCTTTCCTTTTCCTTTAAAATGATGCTTTAAAAAACAATATTCTTATTTGGAAATGAGGAAAACTATTGACAGCAGTTCTTAAAAACTGAGGCAAAGCTGTTCAGTTCAACAATTGCATTTTTGAAAGATAAAACGTGAGAAACTGAACATTTTTGCAGTGCTCTCATTTTTTCTGGTGCTGTATGGGTTTCCTGTTAGTGAATAAGTCACAGTCATTTCTGATTCATATCTTAATATCTGATAACTGAGGGAAAGCAATTTAAAAGGATAAGAATTATTTCAACTATTGTTTGGAAACCTGTTGCATTGGATCCTCCTGCCCCGCAAAATTACTCTGACCTGGAGCCTCTGTGATTGGTCAACATTCTCACAGCACACACCAAACTATCTCCTAATTGGTTGAAGGACTTACTTGACCAACATTGTGACAGCAAATTATGAATATATTTTTATATCACTGCCCTACTTTGTAGGTCCATCTTCACGCACAGAGTGGAGGCTGTTTTGTCATCCCTTCCCAAGAGCACGAGGCGCACATTCCCGGGCACATTTTCTCACCCACATCTTTCATCTGTTCTCTGGTGAAGCCTGTAGCTGAGGAGAACAGGGATGATTCGGTTGGCCTACATCTAGCAGTGATGTGCTGTTTGCGGGCCTCCAAACGTAGCAGTAAAGAGCATATTTCAGTAACATTCCAGAGGAGATCGCTCCGTCAGAGCGGGCTTCATGCATTATTTATCAGCAGGCGGATAAATGGGGATGCGTTCTATTTTAAAAATATTTCCAATCAACCCAGCATCAGCCCATTTGACATAGTGCTTCAGCTTCCGTTGCTAAGAAAGACACAAAGCAAATGCTTACGGTTCTGTTTTCATGATGTCAGACTCCTACATAGAGCTGTCGGTGCTGGCTGAGGATATATTTGACTTTAAACAGCAGCACCAGAGGTGAGAGGCTACTACACTCTGCTACAGCATTAGACATACTTTTTCAGAACATTCCATACATTTTAAAATCAGTCCAGGAGCTGGCTCAGCCGTGGAAGCACCTAAACTGCAATCAGATCTTCAAACCATATTTAAAACTGTAAAATGCAATTCAATTAAATGGTCATTTCATTTATTAAAGGAAGTTACTCAGGCTGAGTGAAATAGTAATTGTTTTTTATTTGTATTATCAGTTACTGAATTAGTTCATTAGAACTAATTAGGCAAGACACTCCAACATCACAGCAACAGTCAAACATGGTGGTGGTAGTGTGATGCTGTGAGGAGGCTTTGCTACTTTAGGGCCTTTTCAATTTGCCACAACTGATGGAGCCATTAATTCAGCTCTGCACTAGATATAACAGAGAATGTCCGGTTATCAGTCTGTGGCCTAAGGTTTAATCACAGTTGAAGCATGAGAGCAGGTTCACCTTTAAATGGTTAAACAAAGGTTTAGGTTTTAGATTAGTCAAAGTCCTGACTTCTGATTCTGTGGCAGGATGTGGCACAAACACACATTTTGTTTGTTAAGACACACAGTGACCTACGTATGAATCAGTCAAGCAGAACAAAGAGCATCTAACTGAAGTCCTGAACCAGTGAAGAACCAGGAGCAGATGATTCCAGATGATCAGGCAGTGATCAGTATACTGGTGGTGCTGAATGCTGAGTGGTTGGAACTCCTTTATCTAGGCTCCTTGTATCATAAGACACTTTGCAGCCTCCCACAGTAAAACATGTGTTCCCATTTCTTTCATTTAATCTAAATATTTAATATAACGATTTAAGGTCAAATATAAAAAATGAAGGTGACTCAAGATTTTTGACAGTACTGTATAAGCTTTAAATATATAGGGTTAAAAATATAGTGATGTGTGTTAAGATGTCATAAAAAACACTACACTCAACAATAAAAGTGGACTGTCATGGAGGAGAAGGCTAGTGTGAGAACAGCCATTCACTCTTAATTTATTGCAGTTAATGACTTATTTTGTTTTCTTGCTTTCAGTTGGCACATTTACTGTCTATTTGGAAATGATAAATACACTCAGCACCAGGGCTGCTGAGTATGAGGTCTACAACCACTTACCCACTCGAAAATATTTAATTTAGTCTACTTGGAGGCAATTTTTGACAAATTACTTTCTTAGCCAAACAATGCAGCCACCTATCAATGAGGTTTTGCACTCAAGCAGTATCTATGTGTTCAGTTAAGCCTGTACTGAGAGTGTTGGATGAAATATTATTACATGAAAATAAATAACTCAACAATCAGTCAAGCAAACAAGGGAAGCAATAATAATAATAATAATAACAATAATAATAATAATAATAATAATAATAATAATAATAATAATAATAATAATAATAATAATAATAATCAACATTCTCAGTCACAAGTTATGTGATTGAGCAATTTTATCACAAGTTTTTACCACTTACCCAGAAAATTTAACAATTCTTGTTAAATACTGCATAGTAAAATGTTTTGTCATACACACACCACAGCACACAGTGAGAACAGCGCGAAATTCCACCTCTGTATTTTAACCCATTCACCAAGTGAAGCAGTGGGCAGCCAGGAACACGGGGCACACGGGGAGCAGGGTGTGGGGACGGTACCTTGCTCAGGGTACCTCAGAGGTGCCTAACGGCCTTGGGAACCAAACCCGCAACTTCCTGATCATAGGGCGAATGCTCTAACCACATGGCTACCAGCTGCTCCTATAATTGAAACTATACTTGAAAAAAACTATACAACTCTACTTGAAAATATGTCAAATAAAACACGTTTACTTTATAAGATCTGTAAAAGTGCATGTCAGCCAACCTATTGACTGGTTGTGTGGTGTGTTTTCTTTGCTTATTTATTTTTTTAATAATTTATTTTCAATAATAATGTATATATTATTACTATGATGGACCGATTGCAGGCGCTGTGTCGCATCACATCTTTCAAAAAATAAATAAATAAAATTTAAATAAATAAATAAATAACGCATCAATGGACCTTCACGGGAGGAAGAGACGCTATTATTTTTAGACACACCCGTTTTCGTGCAAACTCTGCTCCTTTCCATTTTAATTGGCTAGTTCTTCGGCCTTGAGCTACAACACAACCAATAAGAGCGCCTAGGGGCTGGGTCGGTCTAGCCAATCGTGCAAGGGAGGGGGCGGGACGTGCCGAATTACGGGTGGTATCAGTGACGTCATCGGCTGTCATGTAAACTGTTGAGGCGATCCATGGTAACAGCTCAGACTGGAGCAGTGCAGCAAAACCCTGCATACACATACACACACTCTTTTTTTCCTCTCTGTCTCTCTCTCTTTCTCTCTCTCACACACACGCACACACACAACGGAGGGATACACACTGCCTGGGATTCCTACGGTCACATTAAACACATTTAATGTGTATACATATCCAGCGAGAGGAGGAATTTGTGGGAAAAGAGCTGAAAACTACACCCAGAGGTATGCTAGGCTAAAAAAACAACAACAAGAAGAAAAATGTCCAGCTAGCTACTCCTCAAGAGGACGGAGCAAAGGACCTGTGTTTACGTGTCTGTCTAACATACATTGTGCTGGCTTTGTGTTCAGAGCAGCCAGAAACCATGACAGTCGTGGATTAGCAGCATCTTCTGGGTGTGTGTTGATGTAGGATCTTCTGGACTGGCTTGGTGTAGCAGCAGCAACAGCAGCTCAGCAGCTCATCCTCCTGATCTAACCCTGATTTCTAACACATTCATAGAGTCACAGCGTCCTGGAAGCTGGTGAAGATGGCGACTGGAGCTGGCTGGCAGCAATACTACAGTCCTGCTGGAAAATACAGCACCTCAACATCAACCTCCACCATGTCTTTCCAGTCAGGGGTCACCCTGGAGTACACACAGGACCTGCACCTCAAAATGAGCAAGAAAATCGCCCAGCTCACCAAGGTGAGGTTTTCACTCATCTGGGTGTCTCTCTCTCTCTCTCTCTCTGTGTGTGTGTGTGTGTGTGTGTGGTTCTGCAGGAGCTGGAGTGAGCATGCGTAGAAGCCTTGCTGTCTTATCCCATTGAATGCATTGTATGCTGGGTTACATATTTAATCCAAAAATTTGAGATTAAGAAGGTCCACTCTGAATGATCAGTATGGTCAAGCTACTTTTAGAATTGTCCTATTTGTCTGTTGCCTTATACTGATTCTGATTGTCCTATAGCTAAAGGTAATTTGGATACAAATAATCTGCCAAAACTGAGGATCAGCTCTGCCCAAAGTTTAAAAAACAGCAATCAATGTCGGTTAAAAAAATTAGAGATTAGAGAACTAGACGAATGAAAAGCGATGACAAAGTAACTATTGATTTCATCCAGGCAATAATAGCTGGCTTTTATTTTCTTAACACTGCGCGCATTAAGCTGTAAATTTAGCCTGCAAACACTATGAGGTAGTTTACATTCAGGGATTAAGCCTTATCCTGGACTACATTTTGCACTGAAGGTGAGCTGGAGTGAGCGTGCACTGAAGCCTTGCATTCTCATCCCATTGAAAGCATTGAATTTCAAAACACTTTTAACCTAAACTGGAGACCAAGAAGGACCCCTCTAAATGACCAACATGATGAAGTCTCATTTAGAATGCTGTTATTTGCTGATTCCCTTAATATGACCCTGATGGACCTATAGGTAAAGATAATTTGGGTATAAATGAGCTGCAGTCCTGCAAAACTGAGCTTCAGTCCTGTACCAAATTTGAAAAAATAAATAAATACATTTCAGAAGCTTTGCATTCATATTCTGTTAAATACATTGGATATTAATGCACTGGGTTGCCGTATTACCCCTAACAATTGAGACTAAGAACATACTTTCTAAAAGACCAATATATTATAAGTTCAAATTTAACATGAGATACAATTAGAAAACCCTATATTAATCCCACAGGTGGGGAAACTTGCTTAATCTGACCCTATAATCCTAGAAGTAATTTGGGTACAAATGACATGCACGGTCCTGGAAAACTGAGCTTCAGCCCTGTTCCAAAGTTTAAAATGAATAAAAATCAATGTTAGTTGAACCATAGAGATGATGTAGTGAATGGTGCATGAAAAGTGATGACAAAGTGACTGTATTGATCTGGCCCAGGCATAAAGAAATAGCTTGCTTTTTTATTTTCTTAACATTGGGCACCTGTAGCTATACAAATAGCCAGCGTACAGTATGTCCCTTAAGTCACATTAAGGCTTGTGATATTCACTAATTCCCTTAATCTGACTCTAATAGTCCTATAGCTAAAGGTAATTTAGGTATAAATGAGCTACACAGTCCTGCAAGACTAAACCAGTTCCCAAAAATCTTCTACCCCTTTTCCCCGCACTCAGGGTCAGGGGGGCTGGAGCCTATCCCAGCTTCTATGGGCGAAAGTAGGAGCTACACCCTGGACAATCGCCAGCACGTCACAGAGCCACATACAGAGACAGACAACCATTCACACTCACATGCACACCTTGGGGCAATTTAGTGTGCAATCAATGTCGGTAAAAAAAAGGGAGAATTTGATGATAAACTGAATGGCAAATGAAGAGTGACTGCGTTGATCTCACCCAGGCAATAAGAAATAGCTGGCTTTTTAATTCTCCAAACATTTGGCACATAAAGTCGTAGGAATAGCATGGAAACGCTGTGAGATGGTTTACTGGTCGGGGATTAAGCCTAGTCCTGGGCTACTTTTTGTTTTCAGTGGGGAATGTCTCAGAATAGCTTAATCCTTGTCTGGGAAACTGGCTCCACATCCACAAGTTTGTAGACACCTGCTCATCCAACCATTTCTTCTGAAATCAAAGCTTAGAACAGGGAGACAGTCCTCTTTTTGCTGCGGTAACAGATTCTACTCTCCTGAGAAGGTTTAACATTTACACTCACACTCCTCCCAGAGGTACTGGATGGAGCTCCATCACTCCAGAGAACACAGCTCAATACTATATATCCTCGCTCTGACCTAAGTCTCATGCCTGGCTGCAGCTCATTTCATTGATGTGACTTTCTAATGCAATTAAATTAGGTATGTGTGCACTGGGGGTCCAATGTCAGTACAGTATGTATATATATTTTGTAAATGTATACATCAGTAGCATAATCCACACAATGTGCATTTGAAGCACTGTAAGACACACTTAATGTTAACTATTGGCATTCTAAATAAATACCCTACATATGCTCAGCATATATAAAATATTTCTTTATTGTGTATAGAAATAAATCAGGGATTTATGAATATAAGTGGTTGGGTCTGGTTTCTTTACAGCCACAAAAGCTAAATGAACATGTGACACACCAGCACTGAAAATCAGTTGCCTTTTTAAAAATATGAATCAGATTAAGTTGACATTGAAAGTTCGAGGCGAGCTCTGTAGTATGAGTCATACGCAGTTATGCTGTGACATTTGGTACAGGTTTGACAGCAGCATTCAAATACAGCGTGAGTGAACCCACATGCCTCATGCTATTTTCTAGGAATGCAGGGAAATATTGCATTTATATCAATATTGGAAGACATCTGCTTTAAAGATTTGTCAGGTTTGAGAAGATATTCATATATTGGATCCAGTCTTTTATCTCTGGAGTAGTGTTGCTGGTCTACTGTGCTTAAATATCTTAATTTTACAAATAGGCCCATAATCTTACATTTTTATTGAGGTCCAACATTTGTGTTTTTTTTATTTAAATAAAAAACAGTCATGATGTATTTATTTTAGATGACCATTTTCAACCCTGTATCCTTTCAAATTAAACAGTTTTTGTTACTGTGCCTTTAAGACTAATAGAGCTTTGTTCTGATTGGCTGCTTCAAATTGTGCCTAATGAATTAGCCTGAACTGAAACACTCCTTATAACTTCTTTACACAAGAGTGGAGCTAAACTACTGTGGGCTGAACAGGTGGAAATATACGCATGAATTGTGTGACATCACAAAAATAATAATGTATTTTTACAGCTACATTTGTATATATGGTTCTATATATAGTCAATAGTACCTCATTTCTATTCTGTGTTTATGTACCATATCACTTTCATTTCAAATCAAGGAATGATTGAATATGGGCCCTGCGTTTTTATTAAATATGACTTTTCTCTGTTATGCTAATTCAGGTGGATCTAGTCCCAGTGTTTAGATATTCTGATTATAAATGTTTACGGTTTGGCAGTGGTATCAGCATTGGCAGAAATGGGCATGATAAATGCTGGATTGCTCTACAGTTCACTTGTATCTGATTATTTACATCCTTAAATAAGCCAGAATTGACAAATTGGTCAAGTTTGTGTTTTGTGGATTCGGATCTTGGCCGATCTCCTGAATCGAGCGTATAATTTCTGCGACCCAGCTGAAGTGTGTTATTTTACAGTGTTGTTTTCACACAGTAAAGTCCAACGCCTTCATTCAGGCTGCTGTCCCATCTCACCACGTCTGCTATACTGCGAGTCCATATGTTACGTTTTGCTCATGTGTTGCGGGTCAGCTGACTAGGATGACAGATAAATCCTCAGGGCTTTGAAATGCGTGGTGGAACAGCAGGAACTGTCAGTGCAGCATCAGACCTGAACTGTGTGGCCATAACTCTTAAAACAGAAGTAAAATTTGATCGTGTTAAGAAGCTTAGAGAGCAGTTTTGTCTTGTGTGCTGTATTTCACTCAAAGCATCACTTGAGGCGTTTTAGATCTTTGTCTTCATGGGTCCCCTCACTGGCTGTTTCTACACACAAAGTATAAGTGATGGAAGGGTTCCTCATTGCCTTGCTTTGTACAACCTGACAACCCCTGAGGCAGCGATGTTTGACAAGGGTAGTCAAGGTTATTCTTTTTCTGTAAACTTGCTTAACAAGCGTAGCCCTTGAAGCACTCGGTCTGGTTCAGGCATGCGAATTCGCAGGTTATGGCACAATTCACCATTAAAAACTCTTCCCCTCTTGGGGGCCACAGGTTAAACATGAAATGTAATTAATAGATTTCATGCAGCGATTTCTCTCAGGGTTTTTATTCATTATCGGTGGCTCGACTGGACCAGTCTGAAATACGCTGTTCCTCCAGCCTGGATTTTATCACACCACGCTCGATCGCAGCCTCACAGAGTTCAGTAGCGTAAAAAAATCTTTACAGAGTGGCTACACAAATGCATTGGACTTTAACGCATCTTAAACACAAACGATTATTGGAGTTCTGTTCATTTATTCATTCATTAATTTGTTTGGTTTCTTTCTTTCTTTCTTTCTTTTCCATAGCCACTGTGTATTCAT
This sequence comes from Nannopetersius ansorgii, assembly GCA_037974605.1. NCBI lineage: Eukaryota > Metazoa > Chordata > Actinopteri > Characiformes > Alestidae > Nannopetersius > Nannopetersius ansorgii. Next base: position 470,005 of record JBBPDE010000155.1, on the reverse strand, counting down.
GCCCCCTTTATGCAATATCAGCCTCTAATCTTCTGGTAGGGATTTATATCAGATGCTAAAACATCACTGTAAAGCTGTTATAAATACCCAGTAAAAAAAAAACTATTTACATTCTCAAAAATTGACTTTGAATTCTTTTGCAATTTGAATGACAAACAGGGAATCTGCAGCTGTGGGTGGGATGTTTTTTTTGTACTTATTTGGACTTTTATATTGTTCTTTGTGTCCCTGTTTGTCTGTGCAGTAGTTCAATAATTCTGATTCGAATAGATAAATCTGTATGTTGCATATTAATGCTCTTATTGATAAACACATTTTGCACAAAAAATGTCATAATATGAAAAGATGTGAATTGAGGGAGAAGTGTTGCTACAAATGTTCTGATCAACAAATGTGTGTTGATGAAGAGTAGGGCACCGCTCCGTCCCTCCACTAATCCAATCCAGCATCCACTGAAAACACAGCTGTGTTAGAATACATTAAAGCTGTAGAAACACCAACAGAATTGCAGTTTGTCCAAGATATTCTCCAGATTTCTGTACTGACCAGTCAGGAACCAGGACCAGTTAGTACCTGATACTCGTCCTTATCTGTCATTATAAAGTTGAATAAGTTCAGTTTGAACACTCTCCACAGAACCCTGAAAGAGAGGAAACCCACACCAGCAGGATTTCAAGCCTTGAACCTCCGCATGTTGTAGTGTACAAATTTCATTATCATAAAGTAAAATGAACTGTTAAAGTTTACTGTTATGAATTTCATGGATATGATTACTCAATTAAGCATCAAAATAATTGCTAGATTCTTCAAATTCCTAAAAACTCTAGCTTGCTGTGAGGGTTTAATTGCATTTGGCAACAACAGCATTTATTAATTTCAGGTACTTAAATGGGAAATTTTGTTTGGGATCACATACCCCCCCAACTCATCCAAAAGTTTTCACTCAGGATAAGGTAGTTCCACTGCCCTACATCCCAACTTTGTTTCTTATCTCTTGGTGTTGGCATGTTTTTAAGTGGGATGCATAAGTGTGAAGAACCATTTAAAGACCTAAGAAACATTTTCATGACATAATGGCTCTTTACTAGGGTTTTTCTTAGAAACATTAAAGTATGTGAAGTTCTTCACACTTACATCCAATTTACAAAAATGGCTCTCCTAAAAACTATCCATTGAAAGGTTCATCAGGGAGCCAAAAATTGATCTTTTATGGCATGACACAAGGAGCTCTTTCTGTAAAATAGCGTTGGCAATGAAAGACGGAAGTGGTTCAGTAGCTTTTCACAGATACACAGTTTTTGTGGAGATGCTGCACATACAGGACTGTGCAAAAGTCTTTGTTTGACGTCATTTTTCTCAGTGTGTGATAAAGTCTTTCTGCCAGCAAAGTTAACGTTAGAATAGAAACTCCATCAGCAGCTCCTGATTTAATTTAATGAAGGACTGATAGAGTCAAACCAGGTTTCTGATGAAACTACAGTAATACTGGACTTCCACAAGAACTCACTGATATGCTGAATCACTATTTACTTTAGAATGTTTAGTATTTATTGTGTTTAGTTTTATTTATAATATTTTTACGAATACGAATGTAAAAAAAAACACTTTCTAAACACTTTCTAAATTTTTAAATATGATTTTGCACAGTACTGTGTGGTTTCGTGCTTCAGACCTTAATATATAAAGACATCTACAAGATATACTGTACATAAAATCACATAAAAGACTTTTTCTTTTATTCACGGGAGATTTATAAACATACATTTCTTTCTTCGTTCCTTTCTTTTGTTCTTTAAGCCTGTACACATGCAGTTTTACTCTCCATGTCCATAGGGCTTAAAGGGATTCAGCTATTAAAATTTGATTTGTCTTAAATTTGAATGCCAGTATCAACCTGATCCATAGACATGTTTAGCAGTCATCCTCTTTGTGAAACATAACAAAGATTTTTCAGTCACAGAATGATGTACATACAAATAATTGAGTCTCTGAAAAAAAGATGAGCCTCTGGATTGACAGGAACAGTTTTTGTCTGTGTAAAACTAGGGCTGTGTGCTTTGACTCGTGTCCAGCCTGGCATGCTACCTCTGAAGCTCTACTTTAAAACAATAAGAAGTGTCCATCCGTGTTACATAACCTAAGCATATTATATTTTCACTGCTGATTACGCAAGATTGATGGCTGCATTATTAAGCATGAGCGACTCGCCGTAGGCAGTCAACATTTTCATAACATACCCGGTTCCTTGTCTCCACTTTTTTTTCCTCCTGTTTCTCAACTGATACAAAGAACGATGAAGGGTGATGGACAGATACTTTTTAATCATCAAGGATGATTTTATTACTGCTATTTTTTTCTCCTCTGCACCTCTCAAGTGCCAGCTGGTTGTCAGTGTGGAGTCTGACAGAAATTTCCATAATACAGTTTTGCGCTGCGTGTCTTAATCCAGGGGTTAAAAATGGACTCTCCTGCTTTTGGAGGGCCGCAGGCTGTCCTGGGGCCAGGCAGATGGCACAAGGCTTGGGCTGCAGGGCTTAGCTTCAGTGCACAATGGGACGGCTGTAACGTGTCCTTCAGGAAGCAGCACCCTCACCCAGATAACACACAGCAACAGCACGGCCTCCTTTCGGATTTCACTCACATTACTGTGTGAACAGCCACGCAACCCAATTATAACTCGTTGCTTTAGTTTACTCTTTGTGCTAGTTAGGTGGCTCAGCCAAAGCTCGAGGTATTGCAGAGCAAAAAAAAAAATCATCAGGGAATTTTTTTTATCTGCACAAACCAGATGAAATTACCCCACCCCCCGACACACACACACACACACACACACACACACACACACACACACACACACACACACACACACACACACACACACAC
>JBBPDE010000155.1:394693-408669 GCA_037974605.1 Nannopetersius ansorgii | reverse complement strand
GGTACCTTGCTCAGGGTACCTCAGCAGTGCTGTACCACAATCACAGAACATAAGAAATCCTTCATTTCAATTTGTCATCTGACTGGAACTTTGAAGTACATTTTAAAGCCTTTTTAAACCAATCTAGAATTTTGTTTTTCCATCAGAATATAATAAATTACTACATTGACATTATAAATACAAGGATGAGGAATCCAGTATTTTTTGAGTTTGCAGTCCAACACTCTCTCTTACTCGATCAACACCAAACATAATGTGTTCTGTATTTTGTAACAATTTCTCACCTACATCTACAACTACTGAGCTTCAGAGCTTCACAAAGCCAGATAGAGCTTCACGTCAGCAATAAACGGCAAAGCCAATCATATAATGATTCGCAATAGAGAAACAAAAGTATTCTCAGACCCATTTGTGTTCCAAACACAGACAGAAAGCTTTTTTATTTGAAGTGCTTTCTAAATTATTGATAGAGATAATTCAGTCACTGGATATTGGTCGAGACGTGTCTCTACACAGTTCTGCACCATTGCTAATGGGAAATAAACCGACTAATCCTGTACCAACAGTGACAACAATGAGGCTTACAGAGTGTGATATGGTCACTGGGCTGAAAGGTTACTTCATTATTTAAAATCTTTTAAGTTCAGTGTTGCTGACACAGCATTTCTTGGTACCTGCTGAGCCTTTTACTGTTTTGTTCCACATGGGTTCGTTTTCACTAAGGACCCAGATTCAAAACTGACTGGTAGCCATTGGACACTGACAAGCCATTGGTAAACATCAGTGGTCAGTGATTACTCATAGTTTGTGTAGCTCTCTGGTTGGTCCATATCAGCACTATTTTGGCTGATTGATTGTGTCAGATTGTCGTCAGTCACGAGAGTTTTGGCAGTTTAGCCTAATGAGAGAATAAAAAAGTGGTGGTGGCCTAGTGTGTAGGATACTTGCCTCTGGACCAAGAGGTCATGGGTTCAAATCCTACCTTCAGCACCACCACTGGGTCCCTGAGCAAGACCTTTAACCCCAAGCTGCTCCAGGGAGACTGCCCCCTGTAATTAGGGAATGGAAGTCACTTAGGATAAAAGCGTCTGATTAATGCTGTAAATGTAAGCAAAGAAAACGGAGCAAACACAAGAACAATTCGCATCACAGAGTAACAGACTGTCGGACTTTAGTGTGGACCTTAGAACGCAGGCTCATGAACAAAAAGACTCACGCAACAGGTTTTAAACGATTTAAAAGCCCCCCCCACTGAAGGGTCAGTATTGATTCCAGTCACAGGCTAGTCCGCTTGGATTGTGCTCATCTGATCTGAAGTTGTAGCCAGACTCTTCACTTTTGTGCATCTGTGGCGCATCTAAACTGAGGGAGTTTTCTCACCTGGTCCGTTTCATCCTTTAAAGCGAACTCAGAATGATTAGTCAGCATTTTTTTGCGTATATCTGAGCCGGCAAATAAACTCAGACCCCTTTGAAGTTTTAAGTCCGCGGCACGGTTTGTTTAACTGGCGCATTATGAACACAAAGCGCTCTGGGTTCGCTTCGACAGTTTTCACCCTCGAGTTTTTCGCCTTGGCGTAGGTAGATCACGTGGTAAAGATTTTTTTCATTGAACTTTAATATAAAATACAAACATGCCATGGTACAACTCATTGGGTCCCTGAGCAAGACCTTTAACCCCAAGCTGCTCCAGGGAGACTGCCCCCTGTAATTAGGGAATGGAAGTCACTTAGGATAAAAGCGTCTGATTAATGCTGTAAATGTAAGCAAAGAAAACGGAGCAAACACAATATATCTGACAAGCAAAAAGGAGATGACAGACAACAGACAATAAAGAAATATACTAATACATACAAATGAAAAAATGATCATATAATAAATAAAGGGATAAAGGAAGGGAACCTAGACATTCTTGTCAAGATCAAGTTTCTCTACTAAGCTGCTCAGCCTCAAAGCATTCTTGCACTCCACCAGTTTCAGTGAAGAAAAATGGTAGCAGTGATCTTTTTGGAAAATGTAGAAGTTTGCTAGAGCTTTTAACCATCTACTCTAATGGAGAAAAAAAATCCCAGTAATGGGACTACAGCTGTTTGGATGAGGAACTAAAGTGTGAACAGAAAAAGAACTCAGGCCCCATATAAGCTGAAGTGGAGCAGAAAAAGAACCGAGTTGCCTTTCTGTTGGTCCACTTTCTGGACCACTTCTAAAGGACTGAGTTTGGTTCCTTTACAGAGGACTATATGTGAAAACACAATGTTAGTGTGTCTGTTTGAAAATTGACCCAATTGTTGTGTTCGCAATATTTCCCCTGCTGTACACAGGACGACAAAAAGTTCTACCAGCTGGAGCTTGTCAACAGAGAGACCAACTTCAACAAAGTGTTTAACGCCAGCCCCAATGTGGGTGTGATCAACCCCCTCATCAAGGTAAGTTCAACCGCCTCTCTCTCCTATCGGCACAGATTAATCGTTTCAAACGTGCGTGATATTTTTGGTGTCTCATTTATAAATAATAATGATCAATTATTCAGATATGTACATAGAAAACTCTATGGTGTGACAATATCAGCAGCTGCTTAGGTGAACAGATGTTCTCCCAGTGCTAATCCACTGTTGGTTGGTTTTCTGGAATATTCTTCTACGCTTCTTACCCTGTCCCAGCTGCACTGGACCCTGGTCAGGGATTAGAACCATGTTCTTTCAGGGCTGTCACTTTAGATCACATTAGTAATCTAAGAATATTTTGATGATTAATTTTGCAATCCTTTAGTAGGTCAACTGATAAGGCCTATATATAAGCTGAATATGCATCACCTTTCAGAAAATCCCGAACATATGGATAATGGATAAATTAGACTTCATGTGTAATTTGTATAAAAATACTAAATGGCAAAATTACACATAAGTGAGTATGTTCATCTGGCTCTGTTTTATACTTTTATGTGTTTTAGAAGGTAAACTGTATTTTTCAATAAAAGAATCAAATTAAATCAAGTGATCTTGAGAGCCACATGACTTGGATTGATCTGTGTTTTGTCACACAGCCACATGAGGTTTATTTATTTATACGTTTATTCATTTTTTGCTCCACCAAATGTTTCTAATCCCTGACTATATGTGTATGTATGAGACAGACAGAAATGATGACTGTGTGCTGTATGTATGTGCTGGTTTCCTTCGCAACTTTCAGCTCTTCCAGGGATTAAGGCTTGTGAAAGCCCAGCTAGAGGCTTCTACCACGCATTTGTCTAATCAAACACTTGTTCATTCTTACATCAGTCCGAAGCAGCGACACAGAGACACAGGAAAGAACAGCTGAGTGTATGAATAATGAGATTCATACCTTCCCAAGATGTCCCTTCATGGGGAGCCCATCATGAGCTCTCCTGAGTTTGATCAGCATCTGGTTTCTCAAAAGCACTGCGGCCCAAAGACCACGATGATGTCTTGAATTCTGTACGTTCTCCAATGGTTCTGATCATCTCAACGCCTGGGTGCTTTTGGGAAAGTGGGTCTGGACTAGGGGTGCATGGTAACTGATATTTTATTCTCAAATAAAGAGGAAAACGGCTGATAATTAAAATCGATATTTTTAATTTTACTGAAGCATGTATTCATGCTGAAATCTTCCAATCTTTTCAAAACTTCTTTCATCACGGAAATGAATCAGAATCAGAAAACTTAAAGCATAATCTCAGAGGAAATTGCTTAACACAGACAGAAGGTTGGATTAAAAGTAATCGCTCATTTGCTTTTAGACTATTATTCTGCTTTACAATCACATCTGTCATGTTTGGATCATATGTGAACTTTCCAAATGCAAAAAAAGTGTAGAACAATTAGTTGTTTGGGCCATAAAAAGTGTCGGTTACTGTTATTGGTCCAGAAATGACGTAACCATGCACCCCTAGTCCTGACAGATGGAGGCGTTTGTCCCATTTCGGTGTAGCTGCAGCAACCCCAACCCAACAGTCCTGTGTGCATGAGCAGGTGGTTCACTGCTGCCCCATCTGTGTTCCAAATCGGGTCCTGCAGGCCCACAGCGCTACACAGCGTAGAGTTTTCTCTGCTCCAGCACAATCGGGTCGCCGTATGAAGGGTTTTGTGATGAAACAGAAGAGAATCAGGTGTGTTAGGGCAGGTTAAACACTAACCTGTGCAGTGCTGTGGCCCTCTAGAGCCAGATCTGAGAAACACCGTTCTATAACTTCCGATATCTGTTTCAGTGTCAACGTTACATGTGTGTACGTGTGTGTGTGTGTGTGTGTATCTGTGTGTCAGTTTTCTTCCTGTTTAGACATCCAGTTCTTCTTCTTTGCTTTCCAAGCCATTCTTTGTCAGCTGCAATCTTTCAGTAGCCTCTTCTTCCCCCCATCTCTTTTGACTCATGTTGGTTTGATTGGCTGAGAGCGACTGTTGCGTCCACTGCTGAGAGGTGCAAGCTTCACCATCAACACAGCTTGGATGGATGAGAAAATGAGAGCGTCAGCCCACTCTAATAACCAGAGTAGCTCTCCCAGCTCCTACACCTATACATATATATATATATACATATATATTTGTTGTTTTTGTGTCCTTCTGTGTAGCAAAAGAGAAAGAATGACAAATCGGCCAGCCGATTCAGCAGCTCGCCCAATCTAAGGGCCAATGTGGAGGCTTCCGGGACAGGGAGCAGCCAGCCCCAGCCCAGTCGCCTCGAGCCCATCCCCAACTCCCCCATTCACCAGCTGGACCTCAACACCAGCAAACCACTGCCCCCACCGACCCCTCCCACCGAGCCCAAGAAATTCATGAGGTGAGCCACACCTCTCCACCACAGACGCCACACCTCTGTCTCTCTCTCGCTCTCCACACCACAGGCTAGAGGACAAGCACACCAACATGTTGAAGCCCGCATTTCCGTATAGGGTTTTTTTTTCATATTTTTTTTCATGTTTTTCGTTTTAGTTTTCTTTTCTTTTTTAAGCTCAAGCTTTTCTGGAAGTCGCTAGTGTCTGCAGCATCTTACTTTTCGCAAGCATCTATAAGAGATACTGGAAAGAAGCCAATGTGACACTGACGGCTCGGTTCTTTTGTTTCGCCATTCCGGACTCCTTTCTGATAAACAGCGAGCGTGAAATCGTGAGTTACAGATTGAAAGCACCAATCACTCGGCTGCGAAACAAGTCATTAACTTGAATAATGAATGCCTTCTCGCGGGCTTGAAGAAAGGGGTCGTGCGAGAATTCCCTCTTGATCATTATGCTGGTAAGAGGATGTGCTGCTGCTGTTTTGTCTTTGCCTGCGTTCCTCAGAGACATCGATCATGTCCTGGGAGAGGCGGACTTGGCTGGAAGTGAAGGAGCAACACCCAAATATCTCTCCCAGGCTGCTGTCACTTCTCTTTAAAGGAATACTTCAGTGTTTTTCAACCTTGTCTTCAGCTTTTGCCCGCTGGGAATTATTTAAAAGTTGTGATTCTGTGGGTTTTCTGTACTCTTACCAAGTGCAGATAAACTTACTGGTAGCCAACTGTGAGCTACAGATGCAACAGGTAGCGATTTGGTTGAAAAATACTGCATTCCTTTAACTTTGGCAAGTCAGTTCATCCACATTTGGCTTCTTTCCAGAGGCCTGAAGGGAAAAATGCTATTATACCACTGTATACAGTCATATGCAGAGGTTTAAGTGACCCCTGGTCAAGTTACTGAATTGATTTTCTAATTGGAAATAAGTGCACATCCTCTACAGAGAACACATTTTAATGCACAGTTCATTTTTGTCTGCTGAATTTAACATAATGGCAAAAAGCAAAACATAAAATGTTGCTGTGTTAAAGTTATGGCACATTTTATATTTTCTGCCATATTTATGCATGTAGAACGTGTGCTTATTTTCAATTAAATCAATAGAACGTAGTTTGAGGAGGGGCCTTCAAACTTGTGCGCACGATTGCCCATGTATGAGTGTTATTATGACTTCTAAAGGCCCATACATGAGCTTCGGAGATGGCATTGGAATGCAAAAGGGAGCATGTGTCCCCACTGTCTGAGTGCACGCTGGGAGTTTGTGTCTGTACTGTCTGTGTTGTGAACTGTGTTTCCTGTCTTTGCTGGAAGTTATACAACTCATGTGTGGTGTATCTGTTTCTGGGATGTTTTCCTGAGGTCTCCATTATTCTGTACTGCACTTTTATTCTGCACTTTTGGGTCACGAGGCCCGTGTACACTGAGAGGATAAAACTGTATTAAACTGTAAGATTTGATTTTCCACCACCTGCTATATTGTGTGTGTGTGTGTGTGTGTGTGTGTTACTATGTGAATTGTACTGCATTTTCATACACCTGTTTCTAAACCTGGTCCATTTTAATTCAGCATGTTGAAGGCTGTGTGTGTGTGTGTGTGCGCGCGTGCGTATGCTTGTGTGTGTGTGTGTGTGTGTGTGTGTGTGTGTGTGTGTGTGTGTGGTGTCTGCATGGCTGGGCTAAGCGTATGCCACGACGGCGCTCGTTCCTGGAAGTGCCTTTGCGTCTGGGGTGCTGTGTGTTTCTGCTTGCATGCCGTCCTGAATGTGAATGAGCTGCTGGCGAAGATGGACTCGTGCGGGGCTGCGCTCCATTGCCATGGGACTCGCCCATCTCTCCACCACACACTCACTCACAGCCTGCCTGGCTCACGCTGGGACAAGGTGACCCCGCCTTCATGTAGCAGCAGAACAGGACAAAGACCAGACTCCAGTAGTGGCCGCAACACTAAAACCTCCACTGATGTCGTGTCAGACTAGTGTTTCCCAAACCAGTACTCAATGACCCCCAGACACTCCACATTTAGCTTTGAATCAGAATCAGCTTCATTAGTACATGTGCACATACAAGGAAATACAGGGATTAGAGCCACATTCTTTTACCTCTAGTAGGGCTGCCGCTTTCTCATTAGTAGTCGAGTAATATGCAGAATATTTTGATTAATTGTGCCTTTATTAAGTCATCACATGTGGACGTAGAAATGGACTTAGCTAAACAACAAAACATGCCTAAGTAGTGTATGTACGCATACAACAGTTTTGACTAAACAAGAATAAATAAACAGTTAAGCACAGCATCTACCATATTGCGGTGATGCAGATTGCAAGATGCTGAGATAAATATGAAATAAATGAATCTGGGATGTATAACTGGTATATACATGTATATGTTATACCTTACACTAAATACATAAGAACTTGAGAGTATGCCCCAGCTCCAAATCAACCAGAGACAGTTTACTGTTTGAAATATGAGAGGGATACTTTTTAAATAAAAAGAAACAATCGCCTTGTTGCTGAAGGAGTAACACCAGCTTTTGTGTATTCTTACACTGTGCGGATTTAAGGTACTGCTGTCTGCCAGGAGTATCCATAGAAACAGCCATAATGGTTAGTGTAGTCACACCTCTGCTCCCTTATTATGGATATTAGCGCGTTTATACTAACCAGAACTGAATGAAAAATACATTTTTCTGGTATTTTAGCAACACACATGTCCAGTTTCACTACTGATTTCCAAAGCATTATTGAAATGGTTCTTCAAGTTCTGGTTTCACTCTTTCAAACCGACAGGAAAATGATATCCAGGGGCCTTGCAAGAATTTGGATTATCTGGGGGTCCCTCATTACAGGGTTGTGCTTATAAAAGACTGTTACATAGAAACACATTATGCAGGGTATATATCAACAGTTCTATCTGAAATTGTATGTATACATAAACTATAATGGCTAGAGTTTATATAATTGTATAATATCCAATCCATGTGTGTAAGACCTATTTCGTCAGGATTTGATTTGGGTTACAGTATCATGTTTACTTTCCCTGATTTCCTACAGGTTGAAGGAATAGAAAGGTCTCAGCCCAGATGTTCACATCAGCATTGATACACTCAGTAACTAACTATAACAACATGCTGCATGGGCCTTCTTTCAGCAGGTTTTTATTTCATTAACATGAGGTGGATCTGCACAGGGCTGCTTACACTTATTACTGCCAGACTGTAAAACTACACACTGCAGACTGGATTGAAGTTACTACACACTTATTACCGTCACTGCATTCATTCATACTGGATTAAAATTGCAGATGTCACCAGCAAACACTTATGTGATAGTGTACTATAATGCCCAGAATGTATATAGTTGTATTATTATTATATTCAATCTAGCTTGAATAGGGTTGGAATTATGGAGACAAACAGTCATTAGCTTTGTGATTTTCTGATACTTAAACCCACATGTGTTTGCCTCGGTGCTGTACTGGAGCATATTCCATCATGCGGTCATATCCTCCTCTTCGTATATTAACTCTCAGTCCAGCACCTGCCACATGGGACGTTTGTACGATTACTAGCTTCTTTGTAAGGGTTAAAGCCATCACCCCTTTGTCTCGGTGCAGGGAGGAGTTGAGTTGGTGATGAAAAGGCTAATATACATGCTCAACTGAGCGCTAAATTGAGTTTACTGGAACTGAGGCATCTGGGACAGAGAACACTGATTGCGGCAGAGATATTGGTGAATAGGAATGAGTCTGAGTCGAGCGCAAATGATTTTAGAAATTAGAAGAAGAAGAAGGAGGTTAACGGACTAACTGAGGGTTCTGAGTGTGAGTACTGTGTTCAAAATGATCATTTCCAGCTGTAAGGACTTCACAGTAGCTTAATTTGGTCCAACATACTCACATACGCACTCACACAGTGAGTGACAGAAGCTGTAGAGCGGAGTGACATTTTCATCACATCTAATGAAAGCCTCCAAACTCATTTCCTTGCCTTTGTTGTGGCTGATTACAAAATGCAAGACCCTTATTGTCTTTCAGGCAGTTTAAACATTCAGGTGATTCATCCGTTTCTGGCATATTTCCCTGATTATATTGTAATCTGTGCACCGTCACTTTCTTATAATGAGCCATTTTAGCTCACCCATTACCTGCACCTGACACCTTATATTAGCGAGTTAGACTGTTTCCCTCCTCTCTCTCTCACTTTTTCCCTCTCTGACTCTCCAGACACTCGGATATGGAGCCCTTCTTAAATAGGAGGCATCTGCTGCCCATCAGTGGCCTGCAGCCTCTGCAGAACTGAATCACTGGGAGAGATCCAGGCGTCAGTCAAGTCAGACACACAGGAAAAGCTCTAGCAAGCAATAAGCCAGAACAGAACTTTTTTCCCCCGCCAAATAAAAAGATCTATTTTTGCTGTAATAATGAGGGAGTCTGTTGGGTTTCTTATTGTTCTACATTTTCTTTACACTTATTAAAAAAAAGGGGGCCTGCAATGATGACATAGACCTCTGAGGTGTATTAGATGACCACCGTGTCCAATCTGTTGATTTCTGAAGCAGTTTTTCCTAATCCTGCTCCTGGTTGTCTACAGCATTACACAGTTCCACTATTCCCCACTTCAACCCGAATAATTCAGATCACGAACGCTACATAATCAGTTAATCAGCTGGATGAGGATTGTTTAATTAAGGATTATATTAAATCTTGCAGTGCTGTGGGTCACCAGGAGCAGAACTGAGAAACAGATTGCACTCTGTGATTAAAGGGGAGTTTAGTCAATTTTTCAAAATGCGTGCATTAAACAAAATACAGTACTGTGCAAAATTCCTATGCAAATTGTTTAAAGCCATTTTTCTGTGTGTGTGATAGTGTCTTTCTGCTGGAAGAGTTTACATTAGAATAAATACAAGCAAATAAGAAAGCAGTAAAAAGTATTAAGATTTGTTTTGTTTGTAAAAGTAGTTGATATTGTGTGAGCTGGTGAGGAGAACACGGGTTCGGTTCCAGATTCCTCCTCGGTTCCTCCAGCCATTGTTTGGATTGTGAAACTCCATCAGCAGCTCCTCATATAATTTAATTGAGAAGGGCTGATGGAGTCAATCCAGGTTTCTGATGAGACTACAAGTACTACTGGACTTCCACAAGGAACATATTAATATACTGTACACACAGTCATTAGTCATATTACTTTGGATATTAAAACATTTACCGCTCGTCTAAACAGTTTATCAATAGTTAAAGCCTAAGACTTTGGTACAGTACAGTATTTTGAGTGGTTTAATGTGAAATGTGCCATTCCAAAGAAAGAAAATCAGAATCGTTCATAGCTGTAGTGATGGATACCAGACGTCCGAAGCATTTAATGCCCAGCGAACACTGATGCTGATACAGTTTGTTCTATGAACATTTCCCCAATTAAATGTTACTATGAATTATTAAGTGGTGTAATTATTAAGCTGTTGAAATATTGCTACATACAGGCTACATGCAAGATAACAGGTAAGAAAAAAAGAGAATTTTCATACCGTAGCCTATTCCAAACCCTGAAAGCAGCCCCAGACCATTATCCCTTTCTTTCGGTGTGTGCATTACAGGAGTTGGTCTTCTGGCATCTGCCAAACTCAGATTCACACATTCACACTGCCAGTTAGTGAAGCATGATTCATCCAGAGAATGTTCCCACTGCTCCAGACTGCAGTGATGGCATGTTTTACACCCCTCCAGCTGACATTTGGCATTGCACATAGTGAGCTTAAGCTTGAGTGGAACTTGGCCATTGAAATACCTGAACTCAATAGTTTGGAGGCCTGTCCACATACATTTGGTCATGCAGTGTATGTGCCTAGTATAAATTGAGGGGAGATGTAGACAGAACAAAACACATCAGCTTTCAAACATTTTGATTTACTATAGAATATAAATGATGTATAAAGTCATCCCTATTTTGGAATGCCACCCAATACAAAATGATGTACAAACTTAGACTCTCTAAAAGAACCACTTTTGGTTCAATGGATCATTCATTAACACGATGTACAACACTTTTGAAGGGTAAAGGACCACCATTGATAGTATCACTGATTTAAATAAATATTGAATTATCTAATATTTAACCAGTATAGTGGTATAAATTAGATTTCTTGCTGTAAATTTACTTTGAATAGTGCACCTGTTTTTTTCAGGCTGTATGCATTATATCAGACTGACCATTCACAAGCTCTGCATCATTATATTTTATTACCTATTTCTTCTGATTATAGGTTATGGCAGTCCTTACAATCCTGCAATTATGATACAAATAACACTAATTCAGGCCCACCTCCACCAATTAAAAGGCTTTTTTCTAGAACTGAACATCCGAGCCAATAACAATTTGGAAAGCTTTAGTTTGAGCAGTGTAGCAGGCTAGGAGAGATGCAAGTCATTTCTGTAAATGTGAACCCAAGGCTAAATTACTGTGGACTGAAAGCCTTGACTTTGGAGCTCAGCTGGCAGGAGGTGCAGCAAACATGCTCTGCATTTTTCAGAGGAAAAATTGAGTTTTCTTTTATGGTTCGTGTAAAGGGATTACATAAAAGGGATGTAAGCAAGGTCAACACTGTTAAATACATGCACACAAGGTCAATTCAATTTTCTCCATCCTTCAGGCAGGCCAGAGTGACTGTGCCCGTGGAAAGTTTTCTCCTTTTCAGAGCGGGAGCCTCGCCGACAGGCAGATGGGAGAAAAATGGGAGAAAATACAACAAAACACTTTCAGTGTTGTTTGTCGCATTGATGGCTGAATGCATGAACAGAAAGTGCTTAAAATCTCTAAGTCCAAAGAAACTGAACTGCAGTCCCTGCCGTTTTTTCCTCTCTCTCTCCTTCTCTCTCTCTTCCCCCCCGGCCCTCCCCACAGCCCTCCTGAGACAGAAGAGTCGCCTGTAGCCTCCCCAGATCCTCAAAGACAAGAATGGTTCGCCCAGTACTTCACCTTCTGACTCCTAGCGACTCCAAGAGCATGTCAGCCAAACCAAAACAAAAAAAGCAAATGAAAAAAAAAGAAAGACAAAAAAAATTCATCTTTACATCATTTCATCCGTTTCGTTTTCTTTATTTTTCCCTCCACTGTGAATGGGTCTCTTGTTTTTGTAAAGTGCTAATAGGTATGTTTGACGTTGCATTTCATGCCGTTTCTACAGAGTGGTGCATATGCTGCTATTGATTCTTTATTAAATACAGTATAGAGTAAACGTCTTCTCTATGTCTCTTATTTTAGAATGGCACCGTAATGAGAGTTTGTTACAGCTGCATAACCACTTTTGGTAGAATTAAAAACTGTTTGTATGGTCGTCTCAACACAGATGCAATGATGTCTCACCGATTTTAAAAAGAAAAAAATGCATATTTTATATTTATATTATACTGTATGTATGCCTAAAGAATAAATAATTATGGTGACATTTAAATCTGTGTCTGTTTGTGCGCACGAGTGAAGGGTTGGAGACTTCTCAGAGGCTTCTGTTGAAATTAGAAGGGAAAAACAGCCTGGTGCATGAATTTTGCTGACATGAAAAGGTGACCTTTATGAGTTGGAGGTAAATTATTGTGAAAGTAGGTAGCTGGTGTGTGTGTTTGAATCCTGCTGTGGAAATACACACGCAGCGTTTTTAGGGGAATGTGAAGGTCAGTGAATTCATGCAGTTTTGCCCAAAAGCCTCAACTCTGCATTTTTTATGTCAAGTGTCTCAAGCCTCTCTGATCCACAGGCCTCCTTACCCACCTTCAAACTTCTAGCTAATCTTTTAGCCTAGTATATAATGATTATACTTTTTATTTGCACTTTCAAAAGAATACGTACAAACGTATATAATTAATAAACAAAAATACAATAAAAAGGGGTGGGGCGTGGATCCTATTGACTTGTGCCTTTTTGGGGGGCAGGGGGCGTGAGGGGTTGGTTTGTGCTCCTGCGTCCTCAGTCCTTACACTTATACACACATACAAAGAAAATACAGGCGTAGATATAGGCGTAGAAAATACAAAACATTTTTTATTTCTTGTGTAAAATGTGTGTTTGGAGCCTGAATTGTTTTTTTTTTTAAGGTTACTAGAAACTCTTATGTTACTTATTATTTATTTATTTATTTTTCTCTTCTTCTTCACTGTTGGGTGAGGGGTAAACCCGGAGCGGCTCTAATGATTGTTTTTGTAAAATGAAACTACAAATTAAAAATAAAGTTGTGGGGGCAGAAAAAAGGACATAGCAAGGACATCATACTAATGACAGGAATTTTACTGCATGGAGCGTTATTAATTGATGAGCAAAGTCTCATCCATGCATTTACTATAGACAAACTAGCATTATTCAGTCGAGCTGTTGTCTCCTCTAAAGATGCAATGTTAACAATCTAACCCAGTAACATTTTAAACTAATATTAGGATTAAACCACAGTTGGAGGATTTTCTTTTTGGCAGCAGTAAAGCCTGCAAATACCAGACATTTTTTCACAAGAGTTCAAGTGAGGAATCCTCATTCAATAAACAGAAGCAGCGGTATAACACAAGATTAATATCAAGAAACTTGGATAACGTCAATAATTTCCAAAATACAGTTATGGTGGGACAGTCCCAGAACATGTGAAGGAACACACCTGTGGAATTCTGGCAAAAAGTGCAATATGGAGTATATTGTAAATATTGTTCCTCAGTACATGGATGGATGCTGAATGCCGCAGAGTTTTCTATAATGACCAACACTTGGACGTAACCATGGAGAAGAACTGGTTGCAGTAACAACACAACACTGAGGGATAATGAAACTGTTGGTGGATTTCTATTAATTGCACAGGTCAACAAAAACAATATCAGAAACTACAACACACTTTTCTAAACCAGTTTTTCATGCTTATTTCATTACTCATAATATTTTTTGAATTATGAGTAATATTGGATTTGCAATAGTCTTGCATGTGGTTTTAAACTGCAGGCAGCAATCAAGTAACCGTTTGAATATTTTCAGTGTGAAGCATAGATATAATGATCAGTGCCAGTCAGCTACCACTGTTTCTTTAAAAATGCTCAGAATATGATTATTATATGATCATTATACCAACCATTATGCAGTATAGAACAAGCTTCATCACAAAAACTGTATGTGTGGGGAAAAAACTAAACACAGATTTGAAATCAGCATGAAAAACACTACAAAC
>JBBPDE010000155.1:362194-372976 GCA_037974605.1 Nannopetersius ansorgii | reverse complement strand
AGTTTTGGCTCCAGATTTCTCTAAAGGCCTCTAGTCATCACCGTTCTGTTTAAATCCATCTCCTGCACAGTTGGTATGAATTAATAAAGGGTTGATTAGCCAAACCAGGTATAATGGATGATGATTACAAATTATATTGAACTTCTCTGACACTTGGAAACTGAACAACCGGACAGTGATCACTAATTGTGTTTATTTGTTGTATTTTAGGGCTTTTTTAAAATAAGAACACAGCCCAGTTAAAAAAAAATATTTTAAAAATGATTTTCAGTGGTGCCTAGAATTTTGCGTAGTATATATCTATTATTTAAACTCCATTACAGCCATTACTGAAGATCTGCCATTTCTTTTTGGTTATTCAGCACAGAAAGGAAGCACTGTTCAGCATTCAGTGTAACTTTTCTCAAAAACTTTTCTCCTGAGCCCTGTATCCTCGAGAATCCTATTGTTATAATTTAACTGACAGTATAATAAAATCAAATACTTTCAATCTTCAGTTTGGCAGAGAATGGAGCTGAAGTGGGACTTTTAATTTTAGCTGAATTAAGGAAAACCAAAGTTTTTTGTAAGGATTTTTTTTTTGTATATTTACACAAATCAAAAAGGAGGATCTCTGAGTTTTCCTTTTCTTCATGTCTTTTCAACATCACTATCTCGCTTCCTCAGGTGCTCCGAGTCAGTCTTCATCGTTATGGAGTATGGAGAAGATGAGGGCCTATTTCTGCCTGATAAAGAGGCTGCGGCCGCAGATCACTCCTGAGGCGAACTCCATCCTGGCTCGTTACTATCAGCTGCAGAGACAGAGCAGCAGCCGCAACGCTGCCCGCACCACCATCCGCATGCTAGAGAGTCTCGGGCGCCTCGCAGAGGGTCTGTCTATGTCTCACTGTCTTTCTCAGAGACACATACACACACACATACATACACACACTATATTTCTGATTTCTGAGCTCTCCATATGTATATATATAATTTGATATTTATTTATCAATCTGTTTATTTTCAGCGAGTGCTTACCAGTACAAACAATAAAACAAATAAATGATACAGTAACAAAAATTATATACATTTGCTTAAAATTGTTACATTGTTTATTATTCTTAGAGTTGTTCCTGACATCAAATACTGTTATGTACACATAATAATTAAATGTGCAGACATAATTCAGGTTTCAGGATGGCATCTATGATTGGTTTTCAGTGTATACAACTGTTTATATATGAAATGAAAAAGCAAAATAGCAGCAGTGTCATTAGCTCTGTTAAGGATTTGAGGGCCATAGCGTCATTTTGCTCTTTTCCTTCACATTTCCAGCCCATGCCAGACTGATGTTCAGACAGACGGTCACAGTGGAGGATGCCGTTGTAGCTGTGTCTGTTATGGAGTGCTCCATGCAGGTATATGTTGTCTCCTCTTAGTTAATATCTTTTTGGAAATTATTTTCTGGGTGTATTTGTAGTGCTTGTTTTTACCACAGGGTGGTGCGCTGCTCGGGAATGTGAATGCTCTGCACACCTCCTTCCCCGACAACCCAAGAGAGCAGTACAGAACACAGTGTCAGATTGTGCTGGAGGGCCTGGGGTTGACCCACATCCTCAAAACAGAACTAGAGAGGCTCACAAGGTAAACTACACATTATAATGTAGGAGAAATGTCATTACTGCAATATACAAGACAAGAAATACAAGATAAATAGAATAAAATGTTGGTAAATAATAGAGCGAATATTTCACATTTTCTTATTTTGTGCATAAATGTAGTCATAAGAACCGATTCAGTATTTCAGCAAAACAAGCTGAATTCTCTTATGATGCACCATTTATAATAAAAATGATTATTTTTCCCTTTCAGGCTGCAGAATAGTAAACACAACCTGTCTGGAGAGGAGCAGCACAGTGGTGCAGACTGCAATGTGACCACTGCATCCGACCCAGGCCTAGACTGGTTCCACAGCTTAACCGGCCCGGCTAAGGCAAAGACAACGTTCCACCGGTTGAACCCCATCGTTACTTCCACACAGAACACGGTAGAACCACAGAGGCCTACGGTGTTGCCTAGCAACAGCAGCTCAGTACATGGCGAGGGGTCTGCGTGGGAGAAGGAGTTTGTTGAAGCCACGGAGGCGGTGGCTGAGTCAGGCAGGCATGCGGAGGGGGCCGAGAGACCCAGTTCTGTACTGGAGAAAAGCTCCAAAAAGCTGCGGGCCAAGAGATTGAGAGGTATGAGCAGCGGCCCCCTGCAGAGAGAGGAGAAGAACGCAGAGGGTGGGAGGATAGGCACTAATTTTGAAGATTTGGATCAGACGTTTCTTCCAGACAGGTTTCCCTCCCACAGCACGCCTGTGGTGGACAAAAAGCATCCTTCCAAAAGAAAAGCCTCCATTATAGAACAACAATCCAGTGACAAACCTGAGAGTGGGGAAGACCTACATAACAAACTGTCCAGTTTTACCTTCAGACCCAAAGAAAGAATGGTGCACGCAAAGCAGTCTGAAAACAGTGCAAATGTTCCTGCAGTGGATAAAGACCAAAGAAGGAAAATAAACACAGATGCCAAGCAACCTACGGAACATCAGAGGAAACAGAAAGAGTGGGAGAGTGAAGATGGTATGTTTTCCGAGTGGCCAGGAGAGGGCAGTGGTGCAAGCAAGAAACTCCGCCAGCGAGTTGAGGCAAAGGTCAGAGAGCTCCCCTCTGAGGAGAGCAGAGGAAGTGAGGATGTAGAGCAGAAACGTCAACAGCTTCTGCAGAAACTGTCCAGCCTGTCTTCAGGTGAACCCAAAACTGTCCCTGATAAACCAGAGCCAGAACACCCAAAGACGCGTAAAGTGGCGTCATCCACCCTGGCCAAACTTTCCAGGTTCTCTTTCATTTCCTCAGAGGAAAACACTGTGGAAACGGACACCGCAGTTCCGGAGCAGCAGAAAGCCTCGGCAGTTTCCATAGACAGAGAAACGGAAAAGACTTCCAGCACAGTGGAAAGCGCACACAAAATCCCTGAGCAGAAAAACACTGACCCACAGCTTCTTACGAATTCAACACCAGAGAGTCGTACTAAAACCAGCACAAAACCAGGGTGTGGGGCTGGAATTCAGGGGTTTGGGGAACTGTCGGTAAACCCTAAGAAGAGAAAGTGCTTTGAATTAGGCTCAGGAGACTCTAAAGGCCTTCTCTCTGGCCTTTCATTCTTCAGTGCGTCCGGCATAGATGATGAGGCACTAGACGTGGACTGGGAAGAGGAGTCTAGCAAAAGATAAAAGTGTAATTAAAGCTTATAAACACGTAAAACTTACCAAAGCTGTATGACATGGATAAAAATCCTTGATTGTGATTATATTGGTGATTAATAATGTGACTGTTAAACATTGACCTGCTTTATTCTGAATTTTGAATGCCTTGATTCATCCAAATACACAGAAACTCATCTGGGGCATTTAAATATTTTCCGCATAAAACATTTAGTGATTTATTAATGGATCTATTTACGTGTTGCTAGCGGTGGCAACATTAGGGCTGCCAGCATTGCGATAATGATCCATAAATAATGTATTTTGCATAAGTCTTCATAAATATGGGTTAAAATCTTGATCTTATATGTAAATTACACATGCATAAGCACATAAAGGTTTTGTTAAGTTACATGCAACTCTTGTCTTTTCCAGTCATCTGCTGCTGCTGATGTACTACAGCGGTGCCAGACTGTGAATCAGCAGTAAAAAATGCACTGTGCTTGGTTCGTTTCTGTATTGAAACAATCAAGAAAAGCTCCAGCTTGCTTCTCCATATTCAGTGGCCACTTTTCTGTCCTAGTTCTCCAATTCCTGCATTTTACATGAGCACTTCTTTCAGTGGCCCAGGATAACACAGAGGCAGCTGTCACACTGTGTTTGTGTGATGAATATTTGTCATCCATAACATGAAAACTACCTGACTAATATTGTGTAGGCCCCCATCGTGCTGCCTAAAAAGGTCCGACCTGTCAAGGCATAGACTTACCAAGACCTCTGAAGGTGGTATCTGCAAGCGTTACAGCAGATCCTTTAAGTCCTATAAGTTGGATTGGACTTGTTTATCCAGCACACCCCACAGATGCTTGATTGGATTGAGATCTGGGGAATTTGGAGGCCAAGTCAACACCTTGAACTCTTGTTTCTCAAACCATTCCTCAGCAGTGTGTTTGGTGAATAAGCCCAGTGCCATTTAGGGATGTCACGGTTAACCGGTTTCACGATTAACCGCGATTTAAAGTGGCATGGTTAATTAATCAGGAAGCCTCCTCAGCACAGTGTTTTTGTTGGTGCTCTTAAAAACGTAAATTATGACACTGCTATCAACAGATTGGCGGGTCTCGCCCGAAACGAAAACGTTTCACCAGCGGTGAAACATACACAGTACAATCGGTGAATGGCGGCTCACTTGCCCGCAGTAAACAGTGGCTTTTTTAAAATAGGGAAATTAGCTAATATGTAGCTTAAATTAATTCTGAAGAAACAGACATTGTTTATTTTTGTTATTACTATGATGCATCAATGTTTACATTATTATTTATGTTTCAGTAACCTTTAGTTTATATTCCATTTATGCGTTGTATTATTTGCTTATGGTTTTTGTGTCTTTTTTAAAAGACAGCACTAAATAAAGTGTTAAAACGGTTCATTCATTAAAGAATGAAACTAATAGGTGTAAAATAAATGTGAAACCATTATTATTTCTCAGACAATCAAGCCATCAAAATCTATAATCGTGACATCCCTAGTACCATTAGGAAATAGTGTTGCCATGAAGAGCTGAACTTGTTCTGCAGCAATGTTCAGGTAGTTGGTTCATGTCTAAGTAACATCCAGGAACCATTTTCCAGCTTCCGACACTGACAGTTCACTTGGGACTGTGACAAAATAATAATATTCACTTTAATTGGTGATTTTAATGTTATGTAATGCACTCTAACCACCACTGATGTGCTATATAATGAGTTTTGCAAGGTGCAGGTATAGTTGTTATTAATATGTGATAATTACATGGCATATAGAAGTTACAAATGTATCCCTAATTTACAGCTGAATTGGAACATATTAAAGGGACAGTATAACACCTGTTCTGAGTTAGGGCTCAAATGTAAACACCACTGGTAATCCATTGCGGCTAAAAAGCCACTTCTGTCCAAACCAACCCTTAGTCTCCTTTGGTTAATGTGGTTTAGGACACAGGACGACTTACTGTGAGCAATAAAAACACATCAACATCCAGCCGTGCGCTACAGGCAGCATTTTTACACAACGGTCTGTTGACATAAGCCGCCTGGAGAGTGGGAGTGCCGATCTAGACATAAAAACAGGAATCTCCCCTGATGTTGCAGATGTTTGTGTGATTATTGACCTAGTGTTTATTAGCAACGCCAGCCTTGTAGCTCCTGTGCAAAAAGTCAAGTAGTCAAATTGGAGCACCAAACAAGTCTTGGCTTCTCTTGGAATTGTGCAAAATTGTATTCGTTTTTCAAAACTGATTTACATTTTTTTTGCCCTTTTGTTGGATTGTTTGTTTTTTTTTTCCTGCAATGTTATTTTTGGGCATACAATGTTTTGTTCCAAAAGCATTAATATGAAGAATTATCCCCTTCCTCCCACCTCTTTTATTTTTTTATACTAGACTGGACCAGTGTGTCACATAACAGTCACTCTATCTGTAGAGTTCTTTGTAGAATTGTTCATATTCAACTATAGTACTTCTTCTCTGCAAGTCCTGCTGTTCACCCACACTGTACTGTTTCATCATTTCTGCACCATTCACTAACGATTAATCCTTTCTGGAGCTCAGTCAGGTGTGTTGAGTGAGGAAATGGAAACCTGTGCCCTGCAGACAGGCTACGGACCTAGTGGTGGGAAAGATACTCAAAGGTCCCCAGACAGGGGAGAAGAATTCCCTGAATACTGAGACAAAACCTAAGGTGGGCTGGGTGTGGTTGCTGCCATAGGTTGCTGCCATTGCTCCACTAGGAGGTTAGAGCAGGTTCATGGTTATGCATCTTATGTAAGGTGATCAGGGCTTCTTTGTTAAATTCATAGTTGCTTTTCCATTTAAATAAAGTCACTATGCTGGACATGCAAGGTTTTATTGCAGCAGTGATATTTTGTCTTGCCACATTAACAGCTCAAAATAAATATAAATACACTCTATAGACAAAATTGTGACACACCTGTTTTTCAGGGTCTGGGCTAGGCTTCTTATTTCCAGTGAAGGATCTTAATGCTTCAGCAGATCAAGACATTTTGGATGCTTCCAACTTTGTAGCATGACTGTGTCCCAGTGCACAAAGCGAGCTCCGTAAAGACATGGCTGGAGGTGTTCAGTGTGAAAGAACTTTACTGGCCGCACAGAGCACTGACCTCAACCCCATCCAACACCTTTGGGATGGGATTGTGGCCTTCTCGTTCCAACATCATGATCTGACCGCAGAAATGCTCTACAGAAATTATGGATACAAATTCCCACAGAAAATCCAAACTTGTGGAAAGCCTTCCAAGAAGAGTGGAAACTGTTACAGGTGTAAAGGACTCTTTAGGCAGGCATTGACCTTTTTTGATGGATGTGCTAATATGTGGACATTTAAAGCCTTCACTGTGTCCTCAGAATAGATAACAGACCAGGTCCATTGATACCCTCCATTATCGAGGGAGGTCCTGTCTCCAGTCTGAGTGGCTCAACGCCTAGTGGATGTCAGACTCCGAGGTAGGTCCCACGTGTATGTTCTCAGTGTTCCTTACCGAGGAGAGCTGTGGTCAGGAGAAACGAGCTGTAAGATGAGGCTTTAATGGATCCTAACTTCCTGCGGATGAAGCACTAGGGTCATTAATAATGAAGTGATATTGACTTTGTGTCTGTCTCACTGTCAACGGTTAGTATATACCTCCTCAAACTAGGATTACATCATTCTTCTACAATTTGGGACCCATCCATAGATTGATTCGGTTGGTTTGGATGGTTTGTTTGTAGTGGTGCCAATTAGGTACATTAGTAATCAATCAATCAAAGTTTATATTGGTGTTTTTTTAAGGGCTCATCAGTAAAAAATAGAAATAAAAACAGTAACTACACATTAACAACCAATAGGCTACTTAGATTTTAAAAACACTTTTTTAATGATTGTTAAAGACTTTAAGAGACTCCAGTGAAAAGTCAAAAGAAAGCAAAACGGATAAGATAAAAAATAAAGAGAATATGGGACTCCTAACAACCATGCAAGACCTGTCAGACCACCAAAGTGGTCAACGTCTGATAAACTGCACTTAAAGCTTTATCTTTAAGAAAAAGAAACATTTTTTCGACTGCGATCTGAAAAACCACAGGTGTTTCTGTCCATCCTTCCACTATGAGACTCAACTCTGATGATCTGAAAGGACGTAGAGCTGTTCAATGTCATTGCCGAGAAACAGAAACTGAAAAAAGCAGGACACCTGCAGAAGAAACCAAACTGGACATCAGATGAATATGTTATAAACTGATGTCTGGATTTGTAACTAGGATTTACTTGGATGGTGAGAAGCTTCTAACTTTGCAGAACTTTACAAGAATCAGCTCAGACGATCCTGAAAGCTAGTCTGAAAAGAATGGAAGCTGTAATACAGTCAAAGTGTAAACACAGGGAATACTGATACATTTATAAATATACATAGATGTTAAGAACTGTGTGTAATTATGTCAAATGTATTTTGTGCTTTTTTTCCCCCTGAAGATGGAAAATTGAGATGATTTTGATGAAAAATTCAGTAAATTAAAGGGTAATCTCTTTTTTAACAGTACTGTATATTAAAAGAAAT
Source organism: Nannopetersius ansorgii (assembly GCA_037974605.1). Taxonomy (NCBI): domain Eukaryota; kingdom Metazoa; phylum Chordata; class Actinopteri; order Characiformes; family Alestidae; genus Nannopetersius; species Nannopetersius ansorgii. Next base: position 365,163 of record JBBPDE010000155.1, on the reverse strand, counting down.
GTAGCCTATCAGAAAATGTAGGAACTACATTTGTTCCGAACTTAACACTCTGGTGAGAAGCATTAACAACAAAATTGTCTTCACTGTTGGCTTGACATTATGTCCCAAAATGAATCCACCATGCTGTTGCTTACTGTAAGACACTCCAATAGGAGAATATAAAATGGCCCTCCGCCATCTGTTCAATGCTAAATCATTAAGAGCATGTTTTGATTAGTGCATTGGGTTTGATGGAGTAAATGTGGCAGCTCCAATTATTTGTTTGTTAAGTCTGAGAGATTTGGTTCGGTCTGTTTCCAGAGAGATTTTTTCCTTCTCTGCAAGGTGATGGAGGACATCTGGTATTGGAGTGACTAAAACAATCAGTGGCTGGTTCTCGCTGGCCTGATTTTATTAGCTTTTCCAGGGTGCCTGGGGCTGCTGGTGCAGCAGCATAGCATTAAGAAGCAGTAATAAAGATGAAAACCCTTCTCGACGGTGACTGGATGAGGTTCTCAGTCACATTCTGTAATCAAATATCTTTAACTGCTTTTTAAAAGCCCATAATCATGGAAGCTTGACTTACTCTGCAGCTTGTTGTGGCAGCTTCAACAGACTCGCTTAAGAGGGCTGGCGTATGTCAAACACACATGTTTAGAGGTGCAGAACCGCTCTTTATCTGTTTTCTTCCAGTCAGTTCCACTTTAGGTTTGGTGTGAAGATCTGTGGCTTTGTTGTGAGGACTGAACTCCTGTTCTGCTTCAGGGTAAGTCTATGCTAAGCCATTTACGCTGCCAGTAATAACACAAATAAATATTTTGAGCTTTGAGTGAATGTAGTTACTGATTGATTAGAAATAAAGCATTTTGGCTCCTGAGTGGCACAACCATTGGCCCTAATATACTTTCCCTAGTGCTCCATTAGGGTCCATGAGAACACAGTAGGCCTCACACTGGCGGGGCAGGGCGGTTCTTTCAGCCCATCATTATTTACATTCATTTGGGAGGTGCTTTTATCCACAGCAACTTACAATTTGAGCAACTTACAAAACACTCAAGTATCAGGACAGTGTGAGAACCAGAGAAGATTTCTAGATGCTATAATCTCTAAGTAGGAGTAGTGCATTAAGATAGATAGATCATCAGGAGAGGGGATGCTTTCTGAACAGATGAGTCTTCAGGAGATGGAGAGGGATTCTGCTGCTCTGGTTGCCTTTGGCAGCTCATTCCACCAGCGGGGAACCGGAATGAGACCAATCCCAGGACTGCCAGTGGGATCACTGAGGTGCCACGATCAGAAGCTCATGGGTTTGAATCCCAGGACTGCTAGTGGCACCACTGCTGTACCCTTGAGCAAGGTACCGTACCCACACACAGCTCCCTGGCGCTGTGTTCCTGGCTGCCTGCTGCTTCACTTGGCGAATGGGTTAAATACAGACAAAGTAATAGTGGTGTTCTCCTCCAAGTGTCTTGAGATGTCCAGTCTACTAAAACAATGCAGGAATGTTTTACTTGAAAGAAGCCCTTGAAATGGCTGGAATTAGACATGTGTATACTCTGTGTGTACATTTACATACATATTTTTCAATACCTTTACTGTCCACTTTCTGCCATGACAATGCAAATGTCCCATTTGTGGGACTAATAAAGGTTTATCTTATCATCTTATAGCTAAATTGGGGAGACATTGTGGGTGAGGGGTGCAAAAACATGAAAATTTCAGTGTAAGATTGTTCAAATACCCGTTTTTGCAAAAGGACTTGAACTTATTGAAAAGGCTTCTAAACTCACTGTTAAACTGGTAAAGAATGGGAGGTTTTTAAAAGGCTCTTTTTCAAACAGGGAACATGTTCTGTGGAATCTGCTTTACCATTGTGCAGGTAAAAGCTTCAGGCTCAATCTGTTTGATTGGTGTGTCTGACTGAGACCTGTGTGTGCTGCTCTGACAGGCGTGGAACAGTTGCTTAAACACACAGGGGGTTACCCAGCCTGTTTTTGCAGGTTTGTTGTGGAAGCGCTGTGGGGGGAAGCAGCCGAGCAACAGGATTGTTGTTGGGGTTGTTGGGTTGTGCACATTCCAGCTCCAGCCTTTGCACTGCTGTAGTGGCCTGAGTGCAGAGACACAAAGTCACAAAATTTATTCAAATATGTTCAAGTATGCTTTTGTAACCCATTTATTGCAGTTGCTTTAGTTTCATTCATTCTGTTAGACTGGTCTCAGCGTCTGCACTTTTCAGGTATAAAAAGAGAAGAGCTGAGCCCAACTGAGTTTCTGCTGTTTTGAAAAAGACACATTTACTTATACTTTAATCATTATTTCACTAAATGAACAATACAGACTGACGTGTCGACAACTGATATAAATATTACAGCTTATTTTAACAACTGTCTTAATGTTGTCTTAATGTTTGCTGAGGTGAAATTACATCAAATTGATAGATACTTGTTAGAAAAAGCTTCGGGATAATTTTGGTCAGAATATGTCAGTTGTCACAAAAAGTTGACGTGTGTGTAAAGTGACCATTTTGTGACCACAGCACACAGTGTGAACTGAGTGAAATTCTTTGTCTGCATTTAACCCATTCACCAAGTGAAGCCACAGGCAGTCAGGAACAGTGTGTGAGGAGCAGCATACCTTGCTCAAGGGAACCTCTGTGGTGCCACTAGCAGTCCTTTACAAAGAAATTTCAAAAATTTTCTTGCTCTGTTTGTTGTGATGCAAACGTGTTTGTGAAAGCTAACATCTGTGGAAAATAATTACAATAATACTTGGAGCCTGATTTTCTTGTATTTTTAATATGGTCTTGAGGAACAGTTCTCCAGGCTTCTTGAAGGACTTTCAAAGACTCTCATTTCCAGTCCAGTTCCTGAACCTGACCAGTTCCAGAGGAATGTTTTTGTTTATTAAGACACAAGTGACCTACGTATGAATCATTCAGGCAGAACAAAGAGCATCTAACTGAAGTCCTGAACCAGTGAAGAACCAGGAGC
>JBBPDE010000155.1:340989-358258 GCA_037974605.1 Nannopetersius ansorgii | reverse complement strand
TCACAATGAGACCAGTTGGATTTTAAAACTAGAAGTTCCTCAAAGGTCATTGTTGCCGTTTTAAGAGATAACGAGAAGTTCTGTAAACGCTGCATCATTATGATGTTTTGTCATTATGGTTTAAAGAACAACATTTTTATTTGGAAATCAGGAGAAATATTGTCAGCAGTTCTTAAAAACTGCTGGCAAAGCTGTTCAGTTCAATACATTCACTTATAAATGATAAAACCTGAGATACTATACATTTTTAGAGTGGTCTCTTATTTTTTATGGGTCTGTATATATTATGTACATTGTGAATATCTAAGTCACATTATTTTACACATTCCCCAAATTTATGAGCCAGATTTAACCGATAAGCTAAATTTATCCAATAATTTATGTGTGGTTTAGTTTTGCATTGGAGCAATGATGCTTATGTGGCTGATACTTAATGGAAGATTATTCAACAATAATTGCTATTGTACAAAATAATCACTTGTCTTGAGTTTCAAATATAGTTCTATAAAAAAATAGACAGAAAATCAGACAGAATTCAGGATTTAGGGGTGCTGCTATTACTGTTTTTAACTTTTTGCATGTGTCAGAAATCACATAAGCAAGTCTATTTGAGATTTCTTAAAGGGCCCATATTACTGACAACATAAAATGTTTCACTTATTTGAAATAAAAATTTGATGTTGTGAAGCGTACTGTTCACATACAAGCCAAGGCGATGCTGTAAACCAGCATATTTAAAGGTACAGCACCAAAAACATGTTTAATTTTAAGGAGGTGTTAAGGAGGGAAATGGTCCTGTGATGACAAATGATGTCTATTTTTGTTGCGTAAAACCACACACACCTTAAAAGTTGACCTTAAGAGAAGCAATAAGACCGAAATATAGGCTACGTGTCTTTAACTACTTGAAGTGATATGAGAAAAGTTTGTGATCATTTTGGCTTGCAGCTGGTGTGATCATTATGGTTGGCCATTAGCTTCCATTGCTAGTCAGCCTCATTAACCTTGCAGCTCCAATGCAGAATTAAAGACGTTTCAAACACAGACCATGTCTTCGTTAGTTAAGGGGAACTGTGTAAATTTGATTGAACTTTTCCTTTACATGTGCTCTGTCAGTATGTGCTGAAAAGCTCTGAAACACTCTTTGCTTTGATTATTGTCTTAAACTACAGTGGATTAGCCTATTTAGGGTTGTGAGGGACGTTTTGATGATGGGACGGAAAACAAACACACGCAATCATATCACCGTTTTTATTGTAGTCTTAGTATATTTCAGTGTGTCACAGTGCTTTTGGTAAGGGGTGTATCAAACAGTGCTCTGTGCCTCTGAGTCCGTATGGCATGCAATGAGAAGAAGACGGAGAACAAGAGTGATAAGAGCCCCACAGCTGCTGCCCTCAGTGAAGACCACCTCCTCACCCCTTCAGCCTGTTACTTTATTCTCCCTACATCAGCTCCATCATACCAGTCTGCTTCTATGCTACACTTAGAGCACTAGGGTTGTACTGTTCTACTTTTCCTATATTAGTCGTCTCCAATTCAACCCACTAGCTTTGGGCTCCCGATCATCCAGTAGCACCAGCACTGGCTGGGTGAAAGCTTCCTCCAAGTTACAAGAAGCATCACCACATATTTTCTGTCACTAACCAACATCACTGGACAGTTTAACACACTTGGAGGAGAACATTAACTTTACATCAGCCAAGAGATCACACTGAGAGATGGCCATCCCACTCTCTTTTGGACTCCCAGCCACAGATGGCTAATGTTTGTTTTGTTGATTATATGGTTGCTAACATAATAATCACATTGAGATTCTATGTTGACAGATTTGAGTCTGTATGTCTGACATTTTCAGATTCAGTGACTAGAATCAGCGACTAACACAAGACACAGCAATAACTATCACAATAAAGTATCTCCTATTTATGAACATATCCCACACTGACCTACTTATGAATACCAATATTGATTTAAAGGCTATATTCTACTGAAAGAATTTCCGTTTTGGTTCAGTTAGAAATATAAGATTATAACATGCTGTGACCGTAAGGGTTAAGGAGTGGGCTGATATTCACTCGCAGTGCTGCTCTTGTTACTGTACTGGTGTGTTATTTACAGGTTTTGGTGGGGTGAAATTCATGCAGCGTGTGATTACCTCACACTCTTTAATCCACTTAAAAAAAAACAAAAAAACAACTTTTATATGACCCCTTCCCACCCCATCCCACTTGAGACCATGCCCCCTGGTCAGCAGCGTCCATGGCCCCCAGTGGCTGGAGGGGAGGGGGTGGAGTGAGGGGTGCTCCCGCAGCTCACATTAACAAGACAATGATGTAGATGAGCAGCAGGCAGATGAGGATGAGGCAGAAGTTGACGAAGAGCTCCTGCATGTTCTGCTTTGCCTGCTGGGGCACCTCCATGGTGGAAGCCCTCCGGATGGCCGCACGCGTCATGTGCTGCACCTTCTCCATAGCGGAGGGCAGAGATGAGGGCAGCAGCGCACACTAGTGGTGGCAGAGATGTAGTGCACACAGAGAGAGAGAGAGAGAGAGAGATGGAGAGAGAGGTGTGGAGGATAGGCAGCGCCTCAGAAAGGATTGTGGAGGGATGCAGGGAGTGGATGGAGGATGTGGTGGAGGTGCTCGTGGTTGTCGCAGTGACCGAGGCGGTCCAGGGGCTGACGGACTCCACAGAGCTGAGGGAGGGACCAGCAGAGAAGCTGAATGAGTAAGCATGCACACTAAACGGGAAAAGACAGGCTGGAGTGTAACTTCTGATCTTATATGACAACTCTTTAGGAGCCATTTACAAGCATTTTATCATCTGAAATGTTATAATTAAGTCAATATGGCTCTGATTTATGTGTGACTGCACAAACATGACTGTAGGATCTATTTGAGTACAAAATGTTTTTTGCTCATATTAGTATTTTTTTACATTTGATAATACCTTTATAATCGTATTTTGGCCAGAAACTGAGCGCAGATTATTATAATCAATACAATACTTTCCAGATATCAGTGCACTTGAATCACCACCTTCATGCAGTTTTATATCCCTCCAAACTGGCCATTTTTATTTAAATACCTCATGCAGGAAGCGTTCAGCAACCCAGTTTATAGTTTGGCTACAGAACAGTATTTTGGCTTGTTGATGTTGAACTTTCCAAAAGTTTACTTTCAGAAAAGACCTTTTAGCCTCATCATTTTTTGCCTCTAGGATATTTTTGGGGCTTCTTTGGGGACCTGCACTCAGTAACCTTTATTTCCATGTGATGGGCTTTTCCATGCTCTGAATTTTCTCCATTGGTTTTGATAAGAAGTGCCAGTGCAAGGACAGATAGCATGTAGATTAATTAAATAGATAGAAAACACACAAACTCCTATTTTCTCCCATGACTCAGTCACCAGAAAACAGAATGGCTTCTCTGGGATGGGTTTTGTGATTTTATCCAAGCACTAATTTCCAGAAAAAACACATTTGGAAATAGTGCATAATGACAAATGCAAAAAGTTTATTTAAGTCAAAGAAATGTTGGCAGTGAACTGTTTTAGAGGCCCTATTGTTTATTTGTGTGTGTGTGTTTATTCTTGGTTGCAAAAGACATTAATAAAACAGGCCTTGATTTGGACATACTTTGGGGCTTGGGTTCTCAAACCGGTCCTCAGGGACCCCAGTTAGAGTTTGAGAACCACTGCTTTATAGTGGTACAGCAGTAGTTTTGATACTTACATCACCGCAGTGTGTAAATGAGTTTCTAGCCAATCACAGAATGCATGAATCAAACACGCTCCAACAAACATAAATCATTCCTGTTAAAGAGGCCAAGCTTCCTGTCCAATTACAATGGATGAATTTCACCTTCACAACATCAGACTTTATTTTAGGGCATCTCTTGCTGCTGGAAAGACTAAAGCGGTGCTCACAGAAAGATTAGATGCAGCTATTGTGCGTTTTTGCAATAGAGATATGCCTCGTCTAATTATAACCCCTAAGTATTCCAAAAACTAGAAGCTTTTTCCGCTTGGAGAGAGGCTTATCTTCCTCTCTCAGACTTCTGTTCTTCAACTGGCTCTGCAGCACAGGGGAGCCCCATGGGGAATGTTTTCAGAGTCCTTGGCAGTGCAGGAGCAGTCGGTGTATCCTCAAAAGACCCCGCATGACACTATCTGCACTTCCCATGGTTCACACTAAAGGTTATTCTTAGGACTGACCTTTGCCTATCACCACAGAGGGCCATTTCTAAATGAAACTGGCCTTCACTTTCTGAACACCGGGTGCTTTTTCTGCGTCAGGAACTCTCCCACACCCTCCACTGCTGTTTAAAGCCCTTTACTTAACGTACAATCGCCAGAACACACGGTTTGTGTCTCACAGGTCAAGTGTTTAATTAATTGCAGAGAACTTGACCTCTCTGTCTCGAACGTTTGCCCCCCTTCTCTCACAGATTTAGAGATTAAGCAGACCTTTTTTGTCCTCACATTAGCTAGTAGGTTATCAAGATTTCCATGATTTGTCTTTTTCAGGACAGTTTAGGAGCAGGCCATTTGGTTCTGCTGTTTCTATCCATTGTCAGATTGTTCCTTTCAAAAAGGCACATGTTCTTATTTTTCAAACAGAAGTCTTTCACACTGAGCTGTACTGTGTTCAGTGGTTTGTAGTGGTTTTATTTTGTTAAAAGCTTCTGGGAAATTACTATACACGAAAAACTACATTTCACCGTATATTTTAGAATGATTCAGATTTTTCTTTATTTATCTGTTTGTGTTACACCAAGAAACAAAATAATACATGAAATTCTATTAAATAAATAGTATACTGGACATTTCTTGCCTCTGCAGTGCAAGATAGACACTGTTTATCCTGCCGTGCAGAGATAACTGGCCTGCTGGGTGTTGGTAGTGCTGATGGTTTCCTCAGTGTCACCCTGTAGAAACAGCTGGATCCAGCCTGTTTGGGCCTGTGAGTGACACGGTGCTGTGATTTGGCACTGCCTTCTTCAGACGCCTGCTTCTACACACATGACTTTTAGCCCTGGAGGTGTTTGTCAACACCACGGCCCATAAACATTCCACTGGCCCAAGTAGAGTGGCGGGGAATGATAAGTTCACTCGGAGGCTGTGAGCCACGCCGATACACTGGAGGGGGAAATCTACCCTTACATGGTTACTCAAAGCACATCTTCAAGTATGCAGCTGTTATAACCCGATTTATTTCGAGAGCTTTTCAGAGCATCGCTGGGCCAAAGGCTTCATCATCAAAATATGAACTGAGAGCCAAAAACCCAGAAAAAAAGAAAAAGGCAGGCTGAAAGGAGACGGGTCCGAACCGAAGAAGGAAATCCTCCGAGAAGTTGGCCAGAGATTTCCCAAGTCTGCGTGTGTTTATACGCGTTTTTTCCCTCCCGGGCTGGCAACAATCCTGCACAAATAAAGTCCTCTTGAGGCAGAGGTAGGTGTGCAATTAGCCTGGCCTGCACAGTCAACTTTCCATGATGGCATGGCAGAGCAATGTGCTGGGAGTTGGGGCGGGGCATCATGGTTTTGGGATACTCAGAGGACATCAGGGCTCATACAGAGGTTAGAATGGCTCAGTGACCAGTAGAGGCCTGAATCTCATATTCGGGTTGGTACATTCAGCAATGCTGCGGTTGCTGAGTGGCAGTGATTTAAAAGTATTAGGATTGTATTGCACTGAAGTTGCTGATTCAGTTTTGAAAATTTAAATCAATTGGAACCAATTAGAATGACTAACAGTTATAATCATTCAATATTGCTCCTATTTTCTGGCCAAAATAAACTGACTTGGCTGTTTTAAAATCCAAAATATTGATAGATGGGTAGTATCATCTGTCCTATTATTGCTTATATAATTCCTCCAGTTTATACAAATATTTGATTTGAATAACTGGGAATGGTTCCAATACAATTGTATCGTGGTCTCTGGACTCTTTTTGTTTGTGTGAGTGAGGGAAGAAGAACGCGTCCTGGGTGCTCTGTTAAGTCTCAAAGACAGTTACGTATGCAAACATTTGTTTATAAGAGCTGTTACATTTATGTAGCTACATAAATTACATACTCATCTAAGCTATTACTGTGAGTGCAGTTTGACTGGGCATTTGTATATAATAAATATTATTTCAGAGGTCAGGTTTTAAAATGACGAACTTTTTTGTCGATTTTAAGGTGTTTGACAACAGCTACTACCAGACTAACTCTTAATACGTTAAACAAATGATCCATTTCTGTTTGTTACTTACATGTCAACATTGACCATAAAAGCAGCGAGCGGTATCCAGAAGTGGGTTCGGTAAGACGGATTTGTGGTGATTGATGATGAAGAGAGATTTTCTTACCTGAGTCTGTGGATGGACGGCCCAAGAGTTTGGTCCAACCTGTGCGTTCGTGTTTATGTCCCTCGTTCTGGTTCAGATGCTGGTCCAGTTGGGTGAGGCAGGGCTCTGGGAGCTTTGTGGAGTATGTTCGAGAGTTTATGGGCAAAAAAAGCAAGGGGAGGAGAATGGGAGGGGAAGATAGGAAAACAGAGATGCAGAGGAGGGGTCTGATCTTCCTTTCCTCATTTGAGTTTTTTCGAGAGACCTCCGTCTTTGGCAGTTTTGTTACTGGAATGATATTGATTACTCTGTCTTTACAAACAATAGGGTCTATGCTTTATTGTGGTCTGTCCTTTTTAAAGCTATGGCCAGTCTTTAAACCTTAAAATAACTTTGCGTTCGATTAAGCAAAAATCAATGAACAATCTGAACCTAAGGTCATCGTAGTTCATTCACCTCACATCAAAAAACAACCAAACACAGAGAGGTTTGTTATGATCCCTGTCATTCAGGTTGGTTTCGGTAGTATAGCTGGTCAGTTGGGCTTTGTGTTTTTTCCATTCATGCTGTGTTTTTGATGTCCAGTCTTTAGGCACACTTTCTGTTCTCTAACTGCTCACGGCTGGAGGATTAATGTAGGCATTCTCTTGATGTTGTTGCCAGATAAGTTTATATGATCTGGGTGACCTGTTTCATTGTCCTTCTTCAATGACCTTTTCCAAGTCTTGACCTTCGCCGTCCAGCAACTCACCCCAAAGAGCGTGGACCTCCTCAAGGGTGCTGCTGGGAACCGTTCTGCAGAGCTTCTCTTGTGTTTTTTAGGGGCTCGAAGATAAAAACAGCTCTGAGTTTCCTCTGCCTTATAAGGCACTTGGCAGGCCGGAGCGGAGCATGTTCCAAGAGTGCATTTTTAAACAGGCCGTTGACAAGGAGAGGAAGGGCGATCAGGACACCGCTGTGGCATGCGCTTGCTGTTTTTCCCCTAGCTGGGTCGGTACTGTTTTTGGCATGGGGCACAACACCAGCTTAGATACCCCTTTACTGAATCCCAGGTACTGAATTGAGAATAGAGATGTACCGAATGCCAGAGGTCAACAGCCATGCCGGATGGCCTCTGGCTGCTTAAGAGAGCCATAGTGTTTGGTAAGGTGGAAGTGAAACGCGTGTGCGTCATCTGAGCTGGACATCCTAAGCCTTTGAGCTGTGGCTTTGGTCCCTTTCGAACCTGTTTTCATGTCCCGGCATACTGCCAGGCCCCATCGCCCATCCCTGTCCGCACTTCCCCTCATGTTGGTGCTCTTTTTGTTCATTATCGTGCTTTGCAACCCAAGTGTTAATTACCCACACTATTATAGGCTACAATGGAAAGGGCAGGGGAACTGATGGCGCCATTTAGCTACACCTCAGTAACGAAGTCTATTGCTTATGGAGCAGCTCATTAAAATGTAGGTGCTGTGGAAGGATGACTGTTTAAGCTGACCTTGCTCACACTTTTCCTATTGTGAACTGTTTTCTGCAGGTACTGGCAGGTGTAGTTAGTGTGTGCATGCATTCACAAGCCCTGGTCTTGCCCTGTGGCTAGTACTGGAAAGTTTGCTCATTAGAAGCAATTTATCCAGGTCTTGCCAGTCCATCCAGTGTATTGAGGCTCCCTGTCCCACACCTGTTACCATGTTCCTCATCACTAGGTGCCCTCAGGTTATTGATGGGGTTCCTGAGTGAATTGAGTCGGGCCGTCCAAATGCTGCAAGCTGAGCTGTTTTGATACTGCACTTAATCTGGTCCACAACTGTAAATAAAACATGATTGAAATGGATATCGCAACAAAACTGGACATTTCCTGTTGGACTGGTTGATACTATTATTTTTTCATGTCAGTATTACTTGATATAAGTAATTATCTATTCTTATTTGACTGAACATTTGCTTAATTTGAAGTCTGAGTAGTTTTTTGAACCCTGAATAAATTAAAATTATTCTGGTGAAATGTAAATGTATTTATTCCCAAAATAACTATTGTGCCGTTTTTATGTGCAACTTGTTAAACTTCACTCTCCATAATTTCAACTCTGAAAATAGTGAATTCCTGAGTGTTTGGCTAGTCTGTGCTGTTACAAGTGAATGGCTGTACCTCTTCTCCCGTTAAAAATGCCACCTTTCCAACCAGTGTAGTAATGTTGCAGTTGTGTTAGCCTTTATTATTCATGTATTGAAGAAGAGTGTGCCATATTTTTGCAGAAATACTTAAAAAATTATTTGATTTTGATTGTTATCATTTTAATGTCCGTGTCTTATTTTCATATGGTGCACTGATAGATGGGGAGGTCAGGTATAAACTGATGCAGCTTCATCTTTCACCAGAATTCTCATTAAATCGAGGGTAGGGCGAATGTGTGGAGGCCTCGGGACAGAGAGACTGTGGGTATGATGAAGTTCAGGGAATTGTCAGCAAATTAGCTGTCAGGTCTGGGAGTGGAGCTGCTCTGTGCCACAGCCTGAAGGCATGAGGTCCTGCGCCACAGAATGCATAAACCGTCACTCAGTTTACTCATAGCAGAGCACAGTGCTGCTCATTTTAGCTCTGCTTACACCCCTCAACCTCTCATTCCACTCGCTGTCATTTAGTTGCAATTAAGCAAAGTGGAAGCCTTTTAGCTTGATATTCTGATTCTGGTTCCCGATCGGTGTAACATATTGTTTTCATGAGACGTCAGATTAAATCCAGCTTGCAGTTTGCAGGGTTACAGTAAAAGCTAAGAAGCAGTGTGTACACATATGAAGTAGATGATGGATTGCGAGCCTGTTTATGTATGGTGCTAGTGCTCGTGCTTGTGCGGTGAATCAGGAGCCACAGTGAAAGGCTTAGCGTTTTGTGTTTTTACTGGATGAGCTTCAGGTCTCCAGCAGCTGTTGCTGGTTCTGGTCATTGGCAAAGTGAAGAGAGACAAATAACCAAAAGCAATAAGGACGTTTGGGAGAGGGTTGAGTTTAGACTAAATTCCAATTAGTCATCAGGTTGGTGCTGTTGCAGGGTGTTTGGCTCAGATATTTGTTAAAGTCTGATTTTTGAATTTAAGTATTTTTTATATAGGCAGAAACATTCATGTAGTCACTCTACTATAATGTTATATAATACATATACCCTGTATATCACCTATATGACATATATCATATATATGCTATAATATCACTTGTAATTAATGCTGGGCAACAATTACATTTTTTAATCACGATGAATCACATAGGTTTCTGTGATGAATCGCATTGTTATATGCAAAATTAAAAAGCTTTTTAACAGCAGTGTTCCCTTTAACACAGTTATACATTTACAGTTCAAATATTTCTTGTAAATCTCAACTTAAACATTAGAAGCTGGTAGCCTAGTGGTTAGGGCATTTGCCCTGCGATCAGTCGTGGGTTCGATTCCCAATACCACTAGGCACCACTAAGGTACCCTGAGCAAGGTACTGTCCCCACACACACTCCTCCCCGCCGTGTTCCTGGCTGCCCGTTGCTTCACTTTGTGAATGGGTTAAATACAGAGAAAGAATTTCGTGCTGTGCTGTGTTCCGTATGACAGAATGAAATAAAACCAAAGCTTTTTGCCACTGCAGGGCATTCACGTTTTATCTAGTCTGTTATTAAAAACAAGTTCCCCTGAGGTTCCAGAGCATGGGGGCAGAACTAGCAGCTTCAAAAAGGGACCAACTCCATATAAAAGTCTATGTATCTGAATACGGTATCATTAAAGTCCCTTTTGGTGTAATGGTCAGGTGTCCATCAAAGTATAAAATTGCTGGTTGGTGTATAGACTTAAATGACAGACAGCAGGTACTGTCAGGTTGAGAGTCAGTTGCTCAGTTTTGCCCAGTGATGTGTGTGGAAACCCAGCAAACCCTGGACAGGGGTTCAGAACAGTGACACAAGAAGGAAATAAAAAAAAAATGTTCTTAACGGTTTTGTGGCAGTTGTGTGTAATTACAGCTTGTCAGAATCATATCGTCAATGATCTTCTAAGAGAGGAGCACAGAATTTCTACTGCGCAGCACAGGGCAGCTGGGGACAGCAGGCACATGGTGACAGAACCGCCTGAAGAGTGTCTGAGCTCAGAGGCCTCGCTCAGCTGCTGGGGAATGACAGCTATGCTCTGGCTCCCTCCTCGGCCTGCAGTTAACACAAAGCCCCAGCAGACTGCATGGCGACAACGCTGCAGCATACACATGCACTCTCTTTCCTTTCATTCAGTGAGCTCCTGCGAGAAGGATCACTAGCCTGGATCTTCAGTTTCCGAGTTACATACATACAGGGAATCATTCGCATGCAGTTAAGAACCCTCCACCAGGCCAGTGAAGAGAGTTGAGGTTGATAATCATTTGAGAATTCTGCAGCACATTCCACATTAGCATCACTCAACCAGTTGAGGTTGCATATCTGTCACTGACTTCACCTTTGACTTATATATATTTATGTGTGTGTGTGTGTGTGTGTGGGTGGGTGTGTGTGTGTGTGTGGACAAAAGGTTTGGGACACAACTATTAATTATTGAATTCAGGTGGCCCCTTACTTTCACACCATGCTTCAACTTTTCTATCCCAGCACGACTGTGTCCCAGTGCACAAAGCGAGCCTCATAAAGACATGGCTGGAGGAGTTCAGTGTGGAAGAACATGAGTGCCTGAACCTTAGAAACGGTCTACAGAATAAATGGGCACAAATTCCCATAATCTTGAGGAAAGCCTTCCAAGAAGGCTTTAAGGGGGGGACCAACTTTATGTTAAAATCTATGGATTTGAATGCAATTATTAAAGTCCCTATTGACTACAGACTGTCTGCAGAGTCTTCACTAAATACCCCAGTGAAAATGTACCATTACTATCAGTGTTTATTTGATTTTCAGAAAACTACCAATTTCCTCTGCTTCCAGTTTGTCTGTTGCCACTGTAACAGCAGCTCTGGTGCCTTTAGGCCTCTTTGTGTTTAGTGTGACTCTGCCTTCCTCTTCAAATTGTCTCATAAGCTTTATGATGCTGGGCCAAATCTAACAGAGAACATGGGTCTCCTGAGCCTCTTTCTGTCAGGACCAGGCCTCTCCAGCAGCTGCAGTTTATTTCTGATACTGCCCACCAGTTTTCTGCTTATTTAGTTTGCTTAGTGTTTGCTTGTTTTTATTGTTATTGTTGCTGTTGAATGGTTGCTTAATGTTAAAAGTTGGACCTTGAGATGAAGTTGTGTTCATAACCTTCTGCATGCAGGCACCATGCCTGGTTCCTTCAGTGGCCCTCAGGAGCTTGTTTACTTGTCCCAGTGTGCCACTTCATACATGGAATCTTTTCTCTCCGTTTGCATTTTTAGAAAAAGCAGAAAGCGAGCTGCCTGCGGGACCATGAAGTGATGTGGGTCGTTTTAAATAGCTGATTATCAGATGACAGATCTACTAAAGCACTCTCTGTGGTGTCTCAGCCGTGTCCATTGACTGCAGAAGCAGAGTGGGAATCTAGCAGACTGTCAGAGTGGCTCGAATGCCCATCTTTCCATTACTCTCGTAGTTGCCCCGTGGTGTAAACAACAACGCTGTGGGGGTTTACGGTTGCATAGATATGCTATGATACTACATTTTTGCAATAAACAGTATATTGAATTTATTTTGACGTGTTATGTTCCAATGGACTCTTTATTCAGTGTTTCACACTAAACAGGACTAACTTTGCTCTGTTTTCAGTTAATCATGCAGTAGATCAGTGTTCTAGAAGTAATGACAACATCACAATAAGCCCAGAAAACCATATTGTGACGTAATCAAACACATTAATGATAATGTAGTGAATGATATACTCTAGCTCACCTCCTCTTACATTTTCGTTTGCACATGTGGATTTAAAACGTCTGTTATTGTGAGTAGAAGAAGATAAAGTTAATGTGGGTTTTGTTGTGTTTGTCATGCTGATTTCAGATCTGCTTTGCCTGCACGTACAGTTTTTGTGATGAAGCTAGTGCTATACTGCATGATAGTTGGTATAATGATCATATAATAATCATATGCTGAGCGTTTTTGAAGAAACAGTGGTAGCTGACTGACACTGATCATTAAATCTATGCCACTGTGTCGCCTGTCTGACTTCACACTGAAAGTGCTGCAGTTTAATAAAAACCGCATGCAGGTCCTTTGCAAATCTAATTTTACTCATAATTCAAAAAGTTGAAATCAGCATGAATGACCTGTGTATTGGTGTACGGTCAATTTTAGAATAGAATGTTTTCAATAGAAAAAGAAACATTACATTCAATTAGATACATTAAAAACTGCATATTTATATGATTATTTAAGAACATTCAAATCTTTATGTAATATCAGTCAAATGTACAGCAAAACAAAAATAACTAATGGTTAATTTCCAGGAAAGTTCTCAAACTTAAATGCGTCTCATGTGAAGGAAGGCAGATTGAATAACATCCATCAGTACTTTAAAACCTCATTTAGTGTCAAGAAGTTCAAAAAGATTTTTTTATTATGAACTGATGTTTGTATGATTAATGACTGTTACTGTTTGTTTATTCTTTTTATATTATTGTACCATATTCATGCAACATTTAGTTTGTTTTGTGCTTTTATTTTATTTACTTTTATTTTTTCCTTATACGCTAGAAGTTTTGGCACGTGCAAGGACTTTCTTTGCATGTTACTCTCTTAATATTTACTTAAAATGCACTCTATATTCATTTCTTAACAGTTAATTTACGGCTTTATTACCCAGAAATTTTACAGTACTGACCTATAAAAAGCTGCTTACTTATAATGTGGATCACCAGACAGGTGTTAGATATTTAATGAGCTATGAAGTCACAGTCAGTGGGAGGAAACAGTGAATGAGGGCATTTAAAGTTAAAGGGCAGTCTAGAATTTGACTCTGCATCACCACACAACCAGTTAACGGGATGCTGGCTGCTCTGTTGTGTGTCCAGAGCATGTTGGGAGATGTGACGACACGCCTGACCTGTGTAAAGTCTCAGACTGACGGCTCCTCTGCAGCACTGCCTTTTAGCACCTAGCGCTCGAGAGACTGAGAGATTAGTCACTCAGTCACATACAGACTGTCATCCCTCACTCATCACACACACACACACACACACACACACACACACACACACACACACACACACACACACACACACACAGAGCAGGAATGTGAACTTGAGGACCAGCTGTATGGAAACCTTACACAAACAGTCTTCTCCACTGCTCTGTAAAGATAATACAGGTCAACAGGTCAAAATCATCAGAGATAAATTTCTCTCATGCAAGTCTATTGCAAATCTAATATTACTAATTCAAAAAGTTGATGTGACTGAAAAACCCTGAAAGCAGATCTGAAATCAGCAAGAAAAACTGGTTTAGAAAAGTGTGTTGTGGTTTTGTTGACCAGTGTAATTACATAGTTATGTTTAATAATGAGCTTCTTTTTACAGGCCAGAACTAAACTGACATCACTGGATCTTGGTATTTATGATGACTATTGATAACTATATTGTCACTTTACTTTCAGAACCTATATTGTTTTGTGTTTGTTTATCCACTATCTAATAACAATGAGTTTAATTTCCAGCTTTTCCCACCAATTAATATCATTGTGTAGGATATTTTACAGTGACTAGACTAAAAGAAATGGTCTAAATACCTTAATAATCACAAAGATTTACACAGAACTTTCACACCTATGAAGTAGCCATTTTGGAGAGAGAAACTTTGTTTTAAAAGTGTTTAGTTGCTTGTATTAAATGGAAAGTGTGTATTGATTGTATTGGTGTGATTTCTGTTGTCTGTGCAGATGCTGGCTGGGACGGCTCTACCTGTGAACACTCTGGTGAAGATAAAGGAGGGGCTGCTGAGACAGAGGGAGCTGGAGATTGACAGGTGAGCGAAGATTTTTAATAAATATTGGTACATCATTTTTAAAGCAGAATAAAGGTATATGCTGTTTGAAGTGTTTATATTTTACCCTATTGGAAAAGACATTTCAGGTTTTGAAATGATCCAGCACAGGATTTTGCCTTGTTTGCTTTTTCCTTGCTCTAAATGTGCTGTACTAGAAATATTTTATCCTGAGATGAATAGAGACTCCCTAACTGTATTATCTATACCTCAATTTGCAGTAATATCTACATTTTTGCTATAATTCACGTGAATTATAGATTTTGGGTTTTTTTTTCAACCCAGTTTTTCTTCTCAATTTTTAGTGGCCAGTTTTATTCCCTAGCTTCGTCTCGGATAAAACGATGCTACCAAACTGGGAAACTCATACTTGGATAAAGCTGCCCCTTCTCTTTTACACTGATATTTCATACATTTGCATGTGACTCACTGAATATTTACTTAAAATACACTCAATATTTGCACACAACCAGACCAGCACTGTTAAGTATTCTTTCCATGTTATAAAGGTTATATATATTAGTTATAGGTGTTTACTCAACATTTTCCCAGGAATAAAAACCTGCAGAAATAAATGTTAAGAGATAAGTGTTAAAAACCTGCAGTGTGCAATAACGTGTGACTGGCAGTGTACTCAGGCTGCCTGGCATCATATTGTGTAATGGAGGAGATATCCAAATGTGTGAAGCCAGCCTCCAGACACTAGAGAATCTGATTTGAACAAGAATAAAAGGACTGCTAAGCTGGCCAGTCAGCTTCTAAGACCCTAAACAGAATAAACTCTTCTTCAGAAACAAAGGCTCTTGAATCATGTTTAGAATGTTTGAGCAGCCAAACCTTGAAAAAACAACAGATAATTCCTTCAACCGACTCTCAGCGCTGTATTGCCATTTTTCCACTGGCACAAGGAACCGGTCTGTACCGCAAACAAATGTTTTTTACAAATACATTGAAAATAAAGCGACTCATACCCAAGGCATATTCAAGCTGTTTGATGGCAGGGCCAAAAATTTACTTCAGCCAAGCTGAGAGGGTCACTGCTTTCTGATTGGTCAAAATGATGACATGGAAAGAGGCTAATGTTTTTTATCATCACAAACTAACAACTGGGAAGTTGACGAAGTACAAGCACGACTAAAGATACATTTCAGTGGGAGTTTCTATGACTGTGAGAAACGTGAAGTTAATCCAGGACATCACGTTATCTGGGATTTCATCACACAGATAAAGAATGCAGAGAAAAAGTTAAAAACTCAAACAAGACCAGAAATAATAAAAGCCCTCAAAGCTGCTCTGCTGAAAAACTGTTTTGACTCCATGGACGTGGCTTTGGGACGACCAGCCATAGACTGTGTGCGGAGAGTTGAGTCTAAAACTCTGTTACGGTGCTGATGTACACTATTTCTGTATAATTTAACTGCTAATTTGTTCCTCCTGTCTACTTTATAATCTGCCCCATGAATCTCAAAAGCCCAAAATATCCCTTATAATGAATCGACCCGGCTGGTTTTCTCAGTGCCGTTGGGGAATGTGTGGCTGTATAAATGACAGGGTGTTGACGTGCTGGTGAACGTGGTCAGGAACGTGCCCCTCCCGATTGCTATGGTGACCTTGAGCAGCTGTGCTGATGTGCGCATGTTGGCACACACACGCGATCCGTGCAGCCCTGAACACGGAGGCCGTGCCACATAGCAGACTGGCACTGTTAATCCTGTTAGTAGGCAGGGAGAGTGCATACTTACACACATGCATGCTCAGTGTTCAGTTTGACAGTGAAGTCCAATTTACACAATTTACAGAGGACTTAATTGTGTTTCTTTGGGGGCAAATGTGTGATAATTGTTATGCCATTTGTATGTAGTTTAGCTTAGTAGTGGAGTGTAAGCTTTCATTACTTATTACACTGGCATTGTAGGTCCTATGGGAAAAATGAGAGGAGAAAACTTTTTATGGTTGAGTAACTACATTTGGTTTAAGGGAAAAATGTAAATGAGACATTTCTCTGGACTGTAGCTTTAAGAGACTATCTGACTATACACAGCAGAACCTAAAACGTTTTTAGATCTAGGATCTACTGATAAACAGTACTGAGCAAAAGTTTTGATTTACCCCACTTTCAATGTGGTCTTGAAGAACAGCTTCCTGAAGGACTTTCCAAGACTCTCATCCCAGTCCAGTGCCTGAACCTGACCAGTTTCAGAGGAATGTTTCTGTTGGTTAAGAAACACAGTGACCTACATAAAATTTTATTTTACATATTTTTCTCACTAACATTTTAAGATGTTCCGCAAGATGGTGTTATAAGAAAACGCTTTCCCTTTTGTTTAACATGCCAAACGCGATCCTCCATCGTTTAATGACATCTTCTCGCACATTTTGCTGAGAGGCAGAAAAACGTCTGCCAAAGTGCTACAAGCATATATCAGGATGTAATAACAAATATGACAACTTCTTATCTCCGAACGTTTCTTCCTGCTTCATCAAAATGACTGCCTGCAGCTGGTTGTTTTTCTAAAACGAACACCAGAGTGGATGCTGCGTGCACTGCTCAGTATTACACAGAACGTAGTTCTATTCCATATTCTGATTCTGGGGGAAAAAAACGTGTTAATTGAATGCCACTGCAGTGATGGTTTAATTGAAGTCATGATATGTGGTGGTTCAGTGACCTGTTACATAGTATTCCTGCTGTCCAGTTCACCATTATGCCTGATTTCAGTCTTTTCTTATAAGACTGTTACAGATCACACTGTGTGACATGAATCTAATTTCTTGGGTACGGCGTGTGTAGATGTATGATGGTGTGTGTGAAAGTGTGTAGCTGTGTGATGGTGTGTGTGAAGGTGTGTAGATGTGTGACGGTGTGTGTGTGAGGGTGTGTAGATGTATGATGGTGTGTGTGAAGGTGTGTAGCTGCACGATGGTGTGTGTGTGAAGGTGTGTAGATGTGTGATGGTGTGTGTGAAGGTGTGTGGCTGTGTGCTGGTGTGTGTGTGTGAGGGTGTG
>JBBPDE010000155.1:309594-326649 GCA_037974605.1 Nannopetersius ansorgii | reverse complement strand
CCTTCTCGTCCAACATCAGTGTCTGACCTCATAAATGCTACAGAATGAATGAACACAAATTCCCACAGAAACTCCAATCTTGTGAAAAAGTATTCCAAGAAGAGAGGAAGCTGTTAAAAGCTGCAAAGGTGGACCAGCTTCATATTAAAGTCCCTGTTGGAATGGTCTGAATGGTCCATATTGTGTGACAAATCTAAGAGTTGAAATATACCAGATAACCATTGATTTGCAGGTACTGGTTCTGAACCGAAGAGCAGAAGGTGAAAGTGCTACTGAAAGGTACCAAAATGTACCCAAACTTTAGACAGGCAGTGCATTTATATGCTTGCACCAAAATCATGTAACAGAACTGGTCATTCTAAAGTGAATTCAACAAATCTAAATAAATTGGGCCAAAGAGTGGCTTGGTGTAGACTTGCCTGGATTTCTTTACAATGAACCAGGGGTCACCATGTCCACAGCACAAAAACAGCCATTATATTCACTATTCAAAAAGACTGAACCTGCAAAGATTTAGGCCAAAACCTTCACAAAAGTCTTGCATTCATTTCACGAAATAAGTCAGTGTTGGAGCTTTTATTAGCAGATGTCTGGTTCCATTCACTCACACTGTGACCATTCCTCTAGAACATTTCACATCCAAACACTCTGAAAGTGTGAATAGCCTTAAGCACTAGGTGGGCTTAAACAAATAAGGAAGACCTGGAGCAGGTATTTGCTTTTCCAAGCTGGGTAACAAGACAAATCACCTGTGAGACCGAAGCCATCTGATAAACTGACCACAGAGTCCGAGGGTCAGAGAAGCATGCAGCAGCACGTCATAAATCCTAATTAACATTAACATTTCAGTGATGCCTTGGCACAAACACGCAAGTGATGAATGGGACCAACACAGACATGGGGGGGGGGGTATTTCTGATGCCTCACCTACACGACCGGAATAACAACCCAACTCTCTGCCGCCTTCCAACAGCATTCAGAAACCAATTAACAGCGGGTCTCACACCACATCAAGACGAGCTGCTGCTCTGGACTCCTTCACATCAGGATGAAGCCGAGGATTCAGAAGGAGCTGCTCAGTCAGGGCAAGACTCCACGGAGGCTGAAATGTGGCTCTTATTTACAGAGATGCCCTTTTCTCCTCAGTCAACCAATAACCGGTATGTGTTAAAGCTTCTGAATGCCTGACTGCTAAAACACTCCAACGTTACATTTACAGCATTTATCAGACGCTTTTATCCAAAGTGACTTCCACTCCCGAACTGCAGGGGGCAGTCTCCCTGGAGCAACTTGGTGTTAAGAGTGTTGCTCAGGAACCCAGTGGTGGTGCTGAAGGTAGGATCCGGACCAATGACCTCTTGGTCCAGAGGCAAGTATCCAACCCACTAGGCCCCCACCGCCACCACTACAGAAGAGCCACAGACTGGCTGAACTTACCTTGAGGGATCTTGGTGTCGTACTCCAGCAGGGAATAGAGCTCGTCTGGCAGCAGCTCTCTCAGCCAAGCGTTCTCTTCCAGAAAGATCCAGTTATGGATCATCCTCTTCCTGCGCAGGAAGCCCTTCACGTGCTCCAGATAGACACTATTGCCAGACACCAAATACAACCTGAACAACAGAATGGTTTGTTAGAACTTGACATGCAGTTTGTATGTACATTTGTACAATAATCTTACAAGGTTGGTTGCCAGGTCTTTGTGAAACCCAGCCTCCAGTACTACTGAAATTTACAATATACATACAGAGAAGAGATAACCCTTTATTAATCCCATAAGTAGAAAATGCACATTGTTACGGCAGCATAAACAATGGAATACACAGGCGTATATACACACATACACAACCACAAAAGCAGAGCAATAAGATTAAGTCTGCTCTCCAATTCAAACGGCTCCTTATATTCTGGGACAACCGTGTGTTTGTATTGAATTCTGGAACAGAAAAACTGCATTCAGCAGCAACTCTCAGCATTAAAAGTTCAAATGTAGAGTAACGTAATAAATGGCTTTCGCAAGACAAGCAATTTTTCAAAAGACATTTGAACAATGCCAGAGAACAATGTATTCAGCAGTCCACAGAAAACCTACGCCAAATCAGCCATAACATTAAAAGGAGAGATGAAGAGAACGCTATCTTGTTACAATGGCAGCAGTTGCGGGGTGGGATTAAAAAAAAGGCAGCAAGAAAACAGTCAGTACTTGAAGTTTGAATTGGAAGCTCATAATGGCTCAGAAAAGGGCCAGAGAGTGATGCAATATGACTTGGCCATATCACCTCCAAAAAAGTAGGTCTTGTGAGGGATTCCTGGTAATGCAGTGGTCAAAACTGGTCCAAGGAAGAACAACCAGTGACCTCAAGACTTGCTAATGTGCAGGGAGAGTGAAGGCTAGACTAGTAGATCTCACAAAATACGGTTATAAAATAGCTGTAAACGTGATGGGTATCATAGATCACAGCTTGCTGCATATGGGGCTATGCCGCTGCAGACCGGACAGAGCCCCCACGCTGACCCCCGTCCATCATCAAAAGGGCCTTCAACAGAGCATCAGAATAGGATCATAGTTTAATCTTTTTTTTTTATACCACGTTACTTTGACTAGTACCAGCCTAAACACGTTCACTGCAACAATGCTCGCTAACCCAGGACCTTAAGCAGGGTACCGTCCCCACACACTGCTCCCCAGGCACTGTGTTTCTGGCTGCCCACTGCTTCACTTAGTGTGAACAGCAGTTAACCCATTCACCGTGTGCTGTGTCCACATATGACAGTATGGTTACTTACACTATTGGCAGTGGCCTGCCACACTGCAAGCAATGTTCAGGAACGGCATCAGGAACTAAAAATATGAATCAAAAGGGCCTTAAAATTCCCCAGATCTGAAACCGATCACGGATCTGTGGTATGTGCTAGATAAACTAGTCCAGCCCATGGAGGCCCCACCTCAACCTACAGGACTAAACAGATCTGCATCTGACTTCTTAAGAGTCAGACACTACAGCACACCTTCAGCGGTCTTGTGGAGTCCATGCCTCCAGAGATCAGAGCTGTTTTGAACGCATGATGGGGACCTACGCAGTAATATCAGGTGGTTTTAAGGTTCTGGCTGTTCAGTGTGTGTATATTCTAAGACCCCCATGTTCAAAACAAGCCAGGGCCCCCCACCCTAACTCCTACCCACATAGATGCACAACAGAATAAAGTGATTAATTACAAACTGATTTTCAAAAAATAAACAGCGGTTGTAGGTTTTTGCTCTTATACTCTTAAGTTTCTCAGGCATTGGGATTTTATTCATTTAAATGTGTACAAATAATTTTGGTGCAGACAAAATTGTGCACAACTCCTGCGATCTCTAGCGCCCCCCTAAGGGGGGCCCAGACCCCAGGTTGGGAACCACTGTTCCAAGAGTTCTTGTAGACTTGGAAAGTTTAGCAGAATTTCAGTCAGTCCAGAGACAGCCAATAAACGAGCGGATAGAAAGTCATGCTTCTCGGCGCACATCCTCAGCGCTGCATCTTCAGCAGATTCTCTGCTTATTTGAAAGGAAGCAAGAAGCTCACATCACCTGTATGTACAATGAGAGGAGTTTTCAGACAGGGAACTTTTCCCTAAATGTTTAATTCTAACTTCTTGTGTTTTGCTGGTATCGGTTTGGTCCGGCATTGGAGGAGCTTTATTTCGCTCATACCAGGATCAGTCGCCTCGCACTTCAAAAGATGGCATCGACTCGGCGTGGATCTCACCCTGCGCTTGACTGCAGGCGATGTGTTTGAAGCTGCCAGCCAGTGCCCCAGTTCTCACACGGCACGCTCTGCTGGCTTCAAAGCCCTGAGAAGAGAATGGAGGGGGGAGGGGGGAGGGGGGAGGGCACCCCCACTAGACTCGTTCAAGGTCTTCTGAACAAGTTCTTGATGGAAGCAGAACCCCCTCCCATCCCATCCCATCCAAAACAAAGCAGTGCCCAATAACCATCCGGCCAACAGCCTTAAAATATGAAACGCATAGTCCTTGAGGCACCATCAAAAATAGCAGGCAACCAGTGTCAAGCTGTTACTAGGGTGGGAGGTCTCATTAATGAAATGAAATTTTAAATTTCAAAGCGTCTCCAAGACGCTTGTTGTAAAACAGTGGCTCTTACACATTAAAAGTCCCCTGCTGCCAGAGTTCTAACCCAAAGAAAGATTACATCCCTCCAGTTCTCAGGTCCTTACACTCCCAGTTCAGTACAGAACTCATTTCATTGTGTGTCTTAGAGCTACTGCTCAGCTAGTGGAGAAAAGATCTGAAACTAAATCTGGTGAATTGGTGCTTATTATCCACCATGCTGTCCAACCAACAGCCCATTAATATCATATCTGCATATCTGCACATATCGGAGCGTCAATTTTCTCTGCTTTTTTTTTTTTTTTAAGACATTGGCACTTCCAGTCTTTTCTTGATATTCAATGCATTCTTTTATTTCTTTAAATGTTTTCTACTATATTTTTAGCTACTTTTAAAAAATTCTATTTCTCTAAAGCAGTGGTTCCCAAACTGGGGCGCTAGAGAACACAGGCAGTGCGCCCTATTTTGTCTGCACTGAGGTTACCAAAATTATAATTGTACACAATAATCTCTGGAAGTCTATCTTTATTCCTTATGCAAAGTATGTGTGCGTGTGTGTGTGTGTGTGTGTATTTAAGAGCACTACAACCGCTGTTTATTTTTTTGCAAATAAAAGTTTGTAATTAATCTCTTTATTCTGTTTGTGTGTATGCGGGTGGGAGTTGGGGGGCCTGGCTTGTCTTGGACACAGATAAGGAGGGGCTTCAAGAAAAAAAGGTTGGGAACCACTGCACTAAAGCTCAGTAAGTGACACGGTGTGTAAGATATAGTGCTATATAAACACGTTTGACTCCAGCGGACCTCAAGTTCAGCACCTACTTGTAGTAAGGGAGCGTCTCCACCATCTTCCAGTTCACGTAATTAGCAGCCGTCTCCTCCAGAGTGCACACGCGGCTCATCTGGACTTTGGCCACATGCCAGAACCTCTCGTGCTCCACCAGGGTTTCCCTCATCTCCCTCTTCAGCAGCAGGTACACGCCCTCCAGGGTGTCCTCGTAAACCTGTAAACACATCAGGCTGCACTTCAACTCCAGCAGAAGCAGACGAGCCTCTGGAAGAAAATAAAGAGCAAATAGTACAAATACAGCTGAGCTCAACCTTTTCAGCTTAAACATTCATGACCAACTTTGATATTTTACAAATGCTCACTGTGATTTAACAGGTTATCTAAATTTACTAAAAAAGTTATATCCTTGCCAACAAATATATTACAGTATGTTCATCACTTGAGTGCCAAAAATGTAAATTTAAATCATCACCTAAATCTGACCTATAAAGACCAATTATAATAATGTGGATCACCAGAGTGTTAGATATTTAAGGAGCTATTAAGTGCTGAAAATGTAACGAATGCATTTAAAGGACAGTCGAGAATTTGACTCAACAACCAGTTCATAGGAGTCAGACCTGCACTGTTACAAATCCTTTATATTAGAAAGAAAACTTGAGTGAACAACTATAAATGAAAATGTCAGAGTTTAACAAGAATAAAAATCTGCAGTTCATGAAATAAACGGATCAGTGGAAAAAACCTGTGGTGTGCAAAAAATGTTTGACTGGTAGTTTCTTCTCACAGGACCATAAACTTTTGAATTGTTGCCTCTTTTTAAATAGACCTAGTACCCCAGTGTCCAGCAGTGGACAGTCACATTCCACACCTATGCAGAGAACAGTTTTAAGACAAGAACTGGACTTCAACAGCAGATAATACATTTAAATAGGACACTTCTCATAACTGGGAACAGACTTTCAGATATTCTATAGCCCTAATTGTACACTGAATGAAAACTGTATGTCTGTCAGATTGACTGAACTGATCATATTCCTCAATTATGAATAAAAGTTGGGATTTCCTTCTGTTTCAACAACTAAACACAAAAGTAGAGAAGCTAATGTTGAACAAAAAAAAAATCGGTTAAACTGTAAAAATCCACAAATACATATTTTAAAGCTTCTGGAAACAAACAAAGAAATACATAAAAACATGAACTACATACAATTACCACCAAGTCTGTCAAACAGACAGTTTATATATTCACAGTCAAAAGCGACACTAATGTGCTGCTCCACACAGCCACCCCCCCCCCCCCCACCCCCACACAAACAAGTGGAAATAAGTGGTCTTCGGCTCAATAAAAAAAAAAAAATCATTAAAAAAACCCTCCCCACCCTCAGCCCTTTTGCGGATAAGGCTGATTTCTGTTCTAATCTTTGTGTTTGCTGTGTGTTTCAGGCTAAAATGTTACCCGGGCACTTCAGTAGAACTGTGAAAAAAAAATCCCTGTGGGCTACAGATGTGGCCATTTTCAGAAAGCCACACACATGCTAAAAAACAAAGCATCAATCATGTGCAGTTTTTCCCACTGTGGCCTTCGATTGCCGCTTGTGGGAGATGTTATTACAGCGCCACGTAATGCGAAGAGAGTGCGTGTTCTCACACATGCAGTGTAATTGAATGGGACACACATTGATATCCCTGTAATCCATTTAGCCAGCCATTAGATGGGAGGCTGAGCTTCCCGTTGTCTGCTCATGCTGTGACCTGTGAAATCACTGGCAGTAGCTAATGAACTGCAGACACATAATGGCAGGAGATGCACGTCCGGGTCAGAGCTGATTTAGAGCAAAACAAGAGTTCAAACTCGAGAATGTAAGAGAAGGATTTAAGTTTGCCTCAATGTGAAGTTTTAAACTGACATACGAGAGCGTGTTTTTAGCGCTGTGCACTAGAAATGAATGTCAAGGCTTCAAGCTTTATTCCGTATCTGTTCTTTAGGTCTTCTGAAGCAACCTAACCATTTTTTTATATTTCCTAATCATGTTCAGCAACAATAAACCCATCACACCATACTGAGACTCCAGGCATAACCTTATATTTATAGAAACCCTACCCTTATATTTAATTTTTTCCCCATCATCTTGCACCACTCACCCCCCAAACCCCTCATTGAGGACCTGGTGCTCCACAAATGCATTTCCATTAAATAAAAAGTAGAGGATCTCTGTACCTTCCTGCGCTTGAGTTTGCCCCAGTCGCGGCCCAAGATCCAGGCTACCAACGACTTGCACATGGAGAAGTAGTTTCCCACTGTATGAATCCCTGTTGGAAAACAATCAACCGAGACATGAAGCAGAGCTGCTTGTAAGGCTTACTTTCTAGATTAGAGGACTAAATTTTCGAAATTCAAGACTAAAAAGGATTGTCCACAGGATAATCCCCATTGACTGTGCAACTAATCCCAGAAATGGGTTTAATCTGTGTGGATAACCAGACCCAAGAGTTTAAGGGAGTGTTTGATCTTTAAAACTTTGACTCTTTCCCTGCTGAGGCAAAGAATATAAGTGCAGAACTGAGGGAGAAGAATAAAACTGCATCAAATCATTCAATTAAAGAAGAGAAGTTCAGGTCAGTTCAGGTTCATGAGGACACAGCTAAGGTCCTCAATTAAGAAGAACCTTTGTGAGGGTATAAGAAGTCCATCTCTATTAGTTCTATACGGTTTGACCTTAAGAGACTGGCTAGTAACCTAAAGTGCAATCGGAATACATTCGCACTTCTCTCTCTAAGGCTGATATACTTTATAAAGAAGGGGTCAGAAACATTCCAATTTCCGAGCACAGCCGGCCCACAGCCTTCTTCTAAATCCGACTCACCCACGTTCTCATCCCCCTGAGCCAGATGACCCCTCCAGTAGTCGCTGGTGATGGGATGGAGCGAGGCCAGATATCTTACATCACACAGCGTTTCTCCCCATGTGGCCACTTTCTTCTTGCTGTGTTTCCTCCACTGCAGGTAGATGGAGCGCAGCTGCCGGTTGAATGGGGCCGGCTGGCGGAAGAGCCAGAACGTGAAGAGCCACTGGAACCTGCACTGCATGTACTGGTGATACATGGACTCCAGCTCTGAGTGATCTGGAAGAAACCAGAAGTATGAGCAAAGGCATCGAGCATAATTAGGTGAATTTGTACTCAATTGTACTCTATGGTTGGTTAGGATGGTGGTTAGCACTGCTGTCCTCCATGCAGCAGAGTCCTTGGGCAAGACTCCTATATCACTGTATGATTTTGGTCTGTCACAGGAGAAATATGACAATTTTGAAACAATGGTGTTGATTTCTCTGGTTGTGGCTCAAAAATAGCCACCATCGCAGAGACTAAAGAAATGACGGGTCAAAAATTTAGGACGGCCATCTCAGCATGTGTGCGGCTACGAACTATGTCTACTGACCAGACAATCAAAACGTACCGTAAAATGATGCATTTATCAACAAATCTAAACTGCATGGAGGTGAAACAAGGGAACAGTACTTGAGCCTCTGGTACACCGCATCTCGTTCTGTTAAGGCCACACCAGTGCAGGCTGATTTTTGTTCTTCTAAACTGTCTTACTAAATTTCAATACACACCACCGTACATCTACACCCACGTTCTACCGATCCACATCACTTATCAGATTGCTGAAGTCACAGTGTGTAGAAGACAAAGCCACTCTGGATGAGAGCATCTACCAAGTACATGAATGTAAATGTGTTTTAATCTGTAGCTGTGGACACTTTAAGACTGTCAATGATACGACAAAAATAGCCACAACACAATATTTCAAGAGATCACCATATTTTGAGCTTAAGTTGTAGAACTGAATGCACCAAAAGTTCCACCTATACACACACCATCAGTCTATAAACTATTTTTATACTAGTCACATTCAATTCAGTTAAACAGGACCAATTGTACTCTTTGTAATGAAAATGGTTCCCCAATAGGTAAAAAACCATACTATGGTGCAACTCATCACAATAAAGTGCAGTCATTCATTCATTATATGACAAGAGTCTTAACAAGAGTCTTAAGAGCCTCAGGGATGATGGGAGTGTATCCCAGCAATCACAGGGCAAAAGGCAGAGAAACACATTGGACAGGTCAGGGTGGTTATACTGCCCACCCAAATGGAAATGCATTACAATCTGCCCTAAACATAGCTGCAACCTAGACAACCTTATATTAGAACATGTACCAGCCTCATCAGGCCATGTAGCAACTTCACAAAAGGTAAAGAATACCTGGGGGTGCCAAAATTGAGGATCAGCTCACCAACGTTCAAACCAACTGTCTATTACGACACTGACTCAGCAGTGCAAAAAAATGGATTTTTGTAGGTTCCTCCAAAAGGCTTTCATCAAACGAGGCATACATACACATCACACGCTCACAAACGCGTTCAGATACTGATTATACAGCAGCCCCCACCACCCCGCCTTCGCTTCTTCGCCTGCTCGTTTCCACCGATAGGGTGGATGGGTCTGTGACCAGCGCTAGCTGTGGATCGGACTGCCTTAATTGGACTGCCTCCACTCCCTTACCCCCTCCTCTTTGCAAATCACGTCTGATGTGCTTATGTGCTGCTGATGTGTTTTTTTCCCTTCCCATACTGCCCCTTGAAGGACAGTTTGGGAGGGACACTTTCTCCTCTATATCTTTCCTCATGTATTGTATTTCATTGCTTGAAATGCACCGTGGAAAACTGGCTGCAACTCTTGTAATTTCCCCATAGGGATGAATGAAGTATCTATCTAATTTTTAAGAGTAGCTGAGGGCCAGGGGGTTGAGCAACGAGAGGGAAATATCTAAAGGTCCAGGAGAACATGGACAGTTCTTCAAAAGAAGGAAAATGTCCTTTTATGTAAATGTGAAGTAAAGTAAAAACCAAAGCAGAAGCTTCTAAAGATGATTTGTGCATATGCAGGCTGCCGGACTTGCTTTGGTACTCATGGGCCAAATTTTTCATTTACGGCATTTAGCTGACGCTTTTTATCCAAAGCGACTTTCATCTTCTAACTACAGGGACAGTCTCCCTGGCGCAACTATGGGTTAAGGGTCTTGCTCCGGGAACCCAATGGTGGTGCTGAAGGTAGGATTCGAACCCATGACCTCTTGGTCCAGAGGCAAGTATCCTACCCACTGAGCTACCTCCACCCATGTGGAGAATATATTTTTGTATAGTCCATTTAAACAATCCCAGCATGTTCAAACAGAATTCCCATTAACTGTTTAACTGAAACATTAAATGTTTATTCAAAAGATCCAAATTTCATTCTTACATATAAACATTGATTTTTTCCTCTTTAGGCAGTTTTCCATACAGGAAAAAAAATGGGCTACAGAGTACTTGTGTTCTTCATGCATGGCTATTTTATGTAAATAAGCCTTCCCTTGCATGGGAAAACTGCTCCCTGGTATCCGTTTCTCTTGTCCAGGGTTCAGAGTCCTCCCCAGGGTTCAGAGGATCCAATGAACCCTATTAGAAATAAGTGGAGCAGCTTTAAGTAACTCCGATTTAAACTAAACCCACACAAAGTTCAGACCCTGAGGAGAACTGACGGACATGAGTTATTGCTTGAAAATGGACTAATTTGCAGCGTTTGGCAGAAGCTTTTATCCAAAGCGATTCAAGTTTTGCGCATCACAGCCGCTGGCGAATGTAAAGTCTTGCTCAAGGACTCATTGGTTTAATGTGGTGTTTCTCCCAGGATAAGAATCAAACCTCCTGCCTGGAAGGTAGCAGTGTTCTCCGCTACACAACCAACCTCTAGCTCTGCACCCTTAAACAGATCAGTGAGACGAGAACCACTTAAATACCGTTGTTTTGATGTCGACTGAGAACGTGCTGAAACACCATCGCAGCACTGCCGTGATGACTGAGGCCAAGGTCATAGAGCTCCTTCCATTCAAACCTGAAGATCTCGTCTTCATCAGATTTCTCTAAAAGAAACACATAAAAGAGAAATACTGATCAAAAAAACAACAAACCGCCTGATTCACTCATCTGGTGAACTTCGGGTGAACCCCGCCGGCTGAGGACGTGGGCAGACTACCCTGAAGTTTCTCCCTGAAGAGCTCTCTGGGGAGGCCCCACAGCGTCTGCACGTCTGCGCAGGAGAGCCGTGCCGAGGGCAGGGGCACGCGCTCTTCCAGCACTAGCCACTGGCTCCAGTACGAACGAGGGGGGAACGGGACTTCGGCGAACAGCTTCTCCTGGAGGGAGCGGTTGCAGTGGATGTTACGGAACAGAGTTCGCCACATGAAGACCAAGCGGAAGGCAGTTTTGGCCACGACTGTGGAACCGGACGAGCCATTTGGAAGGACAACCCCAAACGAATCCTGATAGAGAAGAAAAGAAAGAATCAGAAATTTGTACGGATCCTGGAGGAAACTGCTTAAACGAAACACCCGACTCGCATTTCAGACATGAGCAAAACTAAAGTTGCATTAAAAGTGTCTTTACCTCACTGTATCTCACCTGCTGTCTGGTATTTATATTCCTTAACAGCAACCAACACACTGCACACTTCAGGTCTTGTTTACACTCAATGTTTAAAAACATTTTCTACATATTTTTCTTACTCCAAGCCTTCAATTTTCTCTTTTAAATGATCTTTATTATAGTCTCACAGGCATCAGGGGCACATTCCACTACATGTTGTACTTGTATAACTGTGTGTGTGACAAATAAAGAATCTTAAATATCTAACAGGATCAGAGATTTCTCACTAAAAGCCATTACACCACAGTCACTGCGGTTAAATCTGGACCTATTTGTCGGAGGCCCTCTGTGGTCGCATGGGTGTGCATTTAGGACAAAATCCGACCATCATCAGAGGGGACGCAACGGCTACGGTATTCATTGACTGGGTGTGGGTGCAGCTGTATTGGCCGAATAGTGGGGCTGTATATTTTTGGCCAGGGGGGTAGGAGGGAGTGATTTTACCCAGAGAACCATGTGCAGAGCTGAGCCCCAAACAGCCCTCACCCAATTTAACCCCTCAGTGATGCACACAAACACACAGAGAGACACACCATGTGCAGCGCTGATCTCCAAACAGCCCTGAACCAATTTAACATGAATAAAGTCAGTACTCCTAGTACTACTGACACACAAGTGAGTAAACACAAACAAATGCACAAACAAACAAGCAAGCAAACATACTAACCACTTCTTAAGTTACAACTAGTCCTTTCATTTTTGGACTAATGGTGGGTAAGGAGAATTCAAACACTAGTTGTGATAATAAAGCGCCTCCATGTGAACATTAACGAAAATTCACCAAATTAACGAAAATTCGAAGCTAGAACACGACGTCACCGCAGTTAAACTCATAAACGAGCAAAACACGGAGAAAGTGTGTGTGTGTGTGTGTGTGTGTGTGTGTGTGTGTGTGTGTGTTAGTAAAGAGGTTTGAAACTCCTGGCAGGACCCCCAGGCCCTGACCGGACGACCTGCCTAGGACGGCCCGGACCGAACTGACCTGGACGTGTCGGGTCCAGAGAGAGTGACAGGAGCAGATCCTGAACAGGGAGCTGCAGGTGCGCCCCAGCCTCAGCAGGGACACAGGGTCCAGGAGCTTCAGGATGACCACCAGGACCTCATCACTCAGACACAGCAGCCCCCTGCCATGCAGACCCTCATCCTCAAAAGCATCTTCCTCCACAGCCTCCTTCACAGCCTCTTCCTCAATACTGACCACGGACATCATGGAGAAGCGCTCCAGCAGCCCCTCTCGCTCCCAGGCCGCGTTCTGACCCACCTGTCCCGCCATACCTGCCCTGCAGCCCCGCCCTCGGGGGAGAGGCTTAAAGGGGAGGGAGGTACCACCTGACAACCTCCCGGGGGGGGCAGCAGATACCCAGACAGTCCACAAATCTGTACTGACTTCAGGGTAAAAAATAACAGTAGTTTAAAAATAATTTGACATCGGATTTTATTGCCCTGACTACTGATTGCATTAGACTGTAGTGTGACAAATTTGTATTAAACTGTAGTGTACCAAATGCCTATACTAATATGAATTAAATGTTTACCTTGTGACCAGTTAAGCAATCGATCAATCAATCAATCAATCAATCAATCAATAAACCTAAAATTCTCTAAATGAAACAATAATTAAGAAAAGTCATAAATTCATACCAATGAGAGTTCTTACTCTATCAACAATTTTAATGAAGAGGATATATATATATATAATATGTATATTGGGTTTTTTTTGTATAACATGAGCATTTTATTTTTGTATAAATGTAAATGTATAATCTAATATAATATCAGATATCAAATTTGTGGATTTGTGGCTTCATCCTTTTCGAGAGAAGTGAGTCAGAGAATGGATCTGGCACATAAATAAATAATTTTTATTACCGGCATGCGCTGTGAAGGTAGATCATGTTTTATTATTTTTCAAAACAAAAAAACTACTTCTGTAATCTGTAAACCAACACTCTCCCACAGCTGCGCTCCTCTGATAAGACCTGATGAAGAACAGAATGTTTGTAATGTGACTCTGGGACTGTTTCACTGGTCTGGGTTCAGTGATAGTGTGGGCAGGGATGCAATTTTGCACATCGTCACTTTCCACCTGAGTATGTCTAGAGGACTAACTATGAAAATAAACAGTAAACAGTCTTTGTTTGAATGCATTAAACACATTCAAACATAATTTACAAAAGAACCCGAGGGCCTGATGGTACTGACCTGCCTCTGCAGGGGACCAGTGGGACAAGACCACTTTATACAGTAATAGGCTAGATTTGGCACTTAAACTGACTTAGTAAACATTGTTTAAATAAACAAGCAATAAAAATTTGGTTAATTGTAGGGAAAATCTTTGTACCTCTTGTTTAAGGACATTTTAAGGACACACTTTCCCATCAGTGCCATGTGGGGTTTCGTGATCTTCGTGCTAAGTTGATGACCGTGTCTCAGGTTTGCCACAACGGCTCATTTTAAAGCTTTGTGATGCACAATGGGCAATTAACTTGACACAGATTAAGAATGGTCTTGGTTTGTACTTGTTCAATGGGAAACCTCTATTAAAAATATTGCGTAGTCTGAGACTTGATTAGGACCAAAAAATGAATCCTTTTCATTTCGAAATTACAATTTAAAAAGGAAACTGCATGAACTGCAGTTTTAATTATAACCAATATTATTCAGCATTGACAAAAGGATGTGCTGGTTTTCTTGGCAAATAAAGAAACGGCCTGGTCTGAGAATCACAATTAGGACCTGTTTATACCTGGCATTAACACAGTAATGTGTGACTTGGGTGATCTGTTCCAACTCCCCGCTGCTTTAGACTGAAATGTCTTTTCCTTGCTTGTCAGGAATTTTCTAGCCCAGGTACTGATGTGGTTTTAATATCAGTACAAAGTTCTGCTTTGTTACTGTCAGTCAAGACGCAACATGATATGTGGTCGTATGTGCACTCTGACCTCCTCCAAAGATGGAAGAGTTCTCAGATTAGAACGCATCTCCCTCTTTACACTTCTTCTGACCACTTATGGTCGTATCACTCAAGATATGCGATCTCTGAACACACATAAGTATTCAGTCCCAGCCCAGTCAAGTACTGACTTGATAAGCTATCATTTGCACATGCTTAATGTGGTTCAGTGCTGGTAACTGTGTCTTGTGCAATATTATACTCAATAAATTGTATTTATTTGGCACTTTTAGCCAAAGCGATTTATTATTTGAGGAAACACTCCAATTTCAGGAGAGTGTGAGAACCAGAGGAGAGTTTCTAAGTGCTACAGTATTTATGTAGGAGTAGTGCAAGAAGATGGGTAGCTGCATCAGGAGAAGAGATGCTCTCTGAACAGATGAGTCTTCATGAGGTTTTTGAAGATGGAGAGGGATTCTGCTGCACTGGTCATCTTTGGCAGCTCAATCCACCAGCGGGGAACCAGAACGAGACCAGTCTGGACTGGGTTTACCTTGTCTGTAGGGATGGCAGAGCCAGACAATGTTCCCCGGAGGAGAACAAATAGGAGCATAAGCCTGAATGACAGGATTTTGGTAGTTGGGTGCAGATCCATATTTATTGCGCAATATTAGTCATTCTGGAAGGTTTGCCTCCCGTCACATTATACCGTTACACTGCAATGTGGTCGATTTATTGTACTGTCTCAGATCTACGCTACATTCACACCACTGTTACACTGTAGTGTTGTCTATTTATTGAATTGTACTGTGTCAGATTTACATCCCATTCACACTTTACTATTACATTACTGTATTGTTTGTTAATTGCATTGTTTCTGTGATTTTTGTTCAATGTTGTAACTGCCTCCTGTGCAATAATCACACTTATGATCCAATACTAGTCACTCTGGAAGGTTTACATCCCATCCATACTCTATTGTTACATTATATCAGTTATATTGTTGTGTCTATGTATTGTATTGTTTCTGTCGTACTTTGTTGTATGTTGCTTCAGCAGACCACCACCGGGTTCCTGAGCTAGACCCTTTAACCCAAGTTGCTCCAGGGAGACTGCCATCAATGTAAATGTTGCACTTTGGTCCATGGAGAAACTTTGTTTCACCCATTATATACACATACAGCTACTAATTCTGGACTAAACTGTAGTACCAGTGGTGGATCGCTATTTAGAATGACATTTAATCCAGGTTTAGGCTTAATCAAGAGCTGGGAAACTGTTCCTCAGTGACAGACAAGAGGGTTGGCAATGATCGAAACGTTCCAGTGGTACCTTACACATTCAATCATTTTCAGCTTTAAGACAAACATACTTTATTTAAAGCGACAACTCAGACACATTAAGAAATCCAATATTTAAATGACAAATAAAAAAAAGTCAAACAAGATTTTTTTTATAGGATCTGTTCAAAATAACTTTATACATAGATTTTATCCAAATATGAGAATACCTAGAACTATAACACAGCTGATAATCAGCTATAAGACATAAAAAAAACTCTTGGAAAGACAAGTGCATTAAATGTATTTTTCTTTTTTTTCTTTGTTTACAATCGACTGCTAGTACACATTTCAGAATTAAAACAAACAAAAGTGTCGTATACGTTCATGGCAGATTAAAAAAAACATACAAAACCAAACTAAGACATTCATTTTGCTTAATGAAAAGAATGATCAACCAAAGAGAACAGAAAAAAACATGACCTAAAGAGGAGATTCATGTGTTGTGTGTACCTATTTTGTTCTAAAGTTGGATAATATCCTTTTTTTTGTTTTGACCATTTTTTCTCAAAATGATGTCCTCGGATGTAAAACTGAGCAGTTATGGTTTTGCTGTTTTACCCACGATAGCTATACATGGCAAGGCACTGGCTCTTGACAAATCAATATTTAACTGATCAGAACTCAGAATGTTTTATTTCAAGAAGACCAAGTTTGAGAGAGGAAAAAAAGAACATCTAAGGAGGCAGAAAATATTAATGAATAGCAATAAAATCCATGTAAATATCTCAAATACTCAAAACTTTGTGCTCATATAAGAAAATAAAGGAGTCACAATGGCGCGTTTGCACAACAGTCAGCACAAATCCTTCTAAACACTTAAAATGTTGGGGGGGTGAATAGGGTGGGGGGGGCATGTCTATACTTGGATCGGACAGAGTCATTGATCACTGCTACCTATTCACAGTTTGTGATCACAGTGTACTCGTTTGCTACGTGGTTATTTACATCATTCAGTGATTTTCACCATTCACTTTCTACACAACTGTGGGAGGGGCAAAGGATGATTGAATCTGTAAAGCTCCGCCCCTTTCAGGCGACCCGGACGCGAGGCTCGTCTTCGATCTCCTGGCCCAGGCTGCTGTAGGTCACCGAGGGCTCCATGGTTCCCACGTTCGGTGTGTCTGGAACGGCGTTCCCTGCGTTGCGGAACTGTTTGTACACTCGCGGGTCCTGTGCCACGTAGGTGGAGGAAGAGGAGTAGAGCACCAG
The DNA here is from genome assembly GCA_037974605.1 of Nannopetersius ansorgii. Taxonomy (NCBI): domain Eukaryota; kingdom Metazoa; phylum Chordata; class Actinopteri; order Characiformes; family Alestidae; genus Nannopetersius; species Nannopetersius ansorgii. The sequence goes on along the minus strand of JBBPDE010000155.1, from coordinate 309,779 downwards.
GCCGAGCAGGATGATGAAGAAGGACAACAGGTACAGCCCTGAAAACTGAAAGGGAAAACAGATTTGAGAGCTAGACACACACACACACACACACACACACACACACACACACACACACACACACACAGCTATTGTAACACCCCTAGCCAGCCTACCACAAAAATACACGCAAAAATACAACCACA
>JBBPDE010000155.1:289193-303575 GCA_037974605.1 Nannopetersius ansorgii | reverse complement strand
TAGAGCTGCCACTATCATGTCATTATTATAAATGTAACTAGTAAACAGGGAAAGTAAGGACCACGTTACATTAAAAAAGTTGAAACTCAGTTTTTGTGTCGATGTTGCAGCAGCTCTAATTTCCTGTTATCTAGGGGAAAAAATCGGTATCGGAAAAATCAGTATCGGCCGATCACACTTACACAAAATCGGAAATCGGAATCGGCCAAGAAAATTGCAATCGGTGCATCCCTAGTTCTTCCCCTCAAAAACCTTTTCACATGATGAACACAAAGATGCAACCAATGTCTATACAGTGGGACATTTTTATTCATTCAAAATTCCTTCACCACGTCCTCCTCCTCCTCCTCCTCCTCCTCCTCCTCCTCGAACTCTTCCTTTCTCATCTCATTGGATGCATTGTTTCAAACCTGAATGAGCTGATTTTGGCCCTTTTATTTATCCATCAGTTTCTGATTGGTGTGTGATAAATTTTGACTCCTAGTGTCTCCACTTGGTTCATTGTGTGCTAATTGAGCTCAAGCTGCGCTGACTGTAGTTAATATTATTGAATGCTAGTGCTTTCTAAATGACCACATGGTGTAAGCACTGTAAATGTAGGGGTTTGTGTGTAGAGCTTTGCAGTAACAGTTCACCAAATCTGACTCATGTGTTAAAGCAGGGGAATAGTGTTCATAGTTCAGGGAAACGGGTGTGCTTTAGAAATTTTAGTCCAAAAGATTGTTTATAGTGTTTTAGCAATCGAGAAAAACTGTAATATTACTGATCTACTACTGATCTCTATTACGTACAATAACAGATTTGGTATAGAGAACCACACTGCTATATGTGTTGCTAGTAATTTACTTAGTTTTTGTTTGACTTTTATTTTTGTTGTCTTTGTGTGTCTGTGCAGTAACAAAATTCCTCTGGGATCAATAAAGTTCCTGATACTGATTCTGATTTAATGGCTAATAATGATAAAATGTGTGCATCTGTCTGTTCACAATAGTTACAGATATGGGCAGAAAGGATGAAAAAGGTAAATGTACAATGATGTGTATAATGTGAAAGACCACTTTTACACCTGATGCATATTTTTAGGGTTCACCAGTTTTATTCAAAAAGGCCGCATGGCTCCAAATATCCACAAACTGAGCTCAACTGGCTGAACGGAAGTGGTGTAAGCTGAGCTTCTGCTTGACTAGAATGAAAATCTACAGCAATTATAGCTCTTGGTGGATAAGACTGATGAAACATGGTCTTGAGGTTCAGTATTATAGGCCGTATCCACATTAAAATGCAGGTGTAAACACAACAACTTCGCACTTAAAACAGATTTCAGTCTGATCACTCAAGTCAGATGGTCGGTGATGCGTTTTAGCCACATGTTAAAGCACATCTGTGTCTCCAAGACCCGTTCAACATGCAAAACTCCTTTCAGTACTGCTGTGCCACCTCCTCCTGCTGCTCCACCCTGCATGGATAAAAGTATTGGGACACACCTGGTTTTCAGGGTTTGGACTAGATGCCTTACTTCCAGTGAAGGGCTTGATCATCCGGCACCTTTGGGCTGAACTGGAATGGAGATTGCAATTCAAGACTTCTCGTCCAACATCAGTGTCTGACCTCATAAATGTTGGACACAAACTGAATGAATGAACACAAATTCCCACAGAAACTCCAAAATCTTGTGGAAAGTCTTCTAAGAAGAGTGGAAGCTGTTATAGCTGCAGTGGGACCAACTCTATATATTTGAATGCAATATCATTAAAGTCCCTGTTGGTGTAAGGGTCATACGTCCCAATACTTTTGTCCCTATAGTGTATCTATAATTGCTGTTGATCATTTGCACATAAACACACAATTACATTCCAGCACTCCACTTTTTTTCCAACTTTTTGGGTGCAAAAAATTATCCATCATACTAAAGTGCACATTTCCTATTTTTTAGTTTAGACTTTATATATGTAGTTTATTTAAATATGTTTCTTCTTTTAGTCTTTTTAGACCACTGGCTGACAACAGCCTGCAGCTTGTTTGGAGCTTGACTGATTAGTTTGCAATGCAGTCGGAAAATTCACTAAATCTTATTTTAAACTTACGTGATTGTGGCAGGTTTTGTGAATCTGTGCCTAAAAAAGTTTTTATGATTTTAATAAATTATTTTGTTTTAGGGTCTGTTTCTGGGACACAGTGTGCAGGGAGAGGTGAAGTGGATGGAGACCTCATAGGAAAAGTTTCATTGTTCAAAACTCTGATTGCACATCATGTATCAATAACATCATTTCAAACGTGATCAAAGCAGATAGCAGATGGTTTACTGGGCGGCTGAAAGGGGCCCTGCTGATCGACTTTATCTGAGGCTGGTCGTTTTTCATTCTGACAGTTTTCTGAACCGTGACAAGAAGTCGCTGGGCGTCTCAAAGCCGATGTTTCTGTAACAGCCAGCTTGACTACACGGCTAATTTTACCAATTTAAACTGCTGCTTGTTTGCCTTTGTTCGCCTGCTGTTACTGTGAATATTAAGAATGTTACGTTTTTTCCTCCTTTGCCCTATAATATTAGTTTGGGAAGCAAAGGATGAAGGATATAAACTAAAAACTACTTTAACACTTAGAACGCAAGCAACACAGACCTTCAAGCACAACAAATGGTGAATTGCCATCATACAGCCAAATGCTTTCTTATATGGAGGTTCCCCCAGTGTGTGGAATCAGACATCATGCTGAGCTTTGTCAAAGTTACTGTTATTTAAAAAACATGTAATAATAATAACTGCAACTGGGGGTTTAAAATTAATGAGTAGAAAAATTAACATTTAGGTCTTAGAAACAGAAAAAGGATCTTTTAAACTGGGAGAACTTTCAGAGTTCTGAGGGTAAATGCCAGTTCTAGACTATTTTACACCTGTTATATTTACTGAAATCAGAGTTTACTGATACCCTCAGTTAAAAAAAAAAAAAAGATATAAGAAAATTCTTGAGATGTATCAGAAAAGTATCAGGGTGCTAATTTGCTTGCAGTCAAGTTGCACTAAATTTTACAACGTGCATGTAGTTGCATGAAAGTTTCATTCTTTTGCCTTTCATGTGATTAACGGCGAACCTTAGATTCCATCCTTGGCTGTGTGGAGTTTTGTGATTTGCCATTTTCTGTGTGAAAATGAATGTTGTCCATTTCTCCCATTTTCTCTTTTTTTTCTCTCTTTATTTTCTCTTTACCGCAAACAAAGTCCCCAACTGCCTCCTTAACAGCTCCTCCAAATGAACACAACTATCGAAGTATTGAGCAGATACAGGAACACTCTCAGAATTTTCCCTGAATTTTTTCCAATCTTCTCCTCAATTTAGCACAATTTAGGATCCACTAGTTAGGACTCCACATCACACGTGCCTCCCCTGAGTCACATGGGGCACCACTAGCATTGCCTAACATGCTCAGTGATGGGGGGAGAGGGAGGGCTCTGTTATTACTTCTATTTTCAAGAATAATGTTCATGGTACAACATTATTCATGGGCAGGCTTGAGCACATTTCGGTGTAATTACGCCAGAGATGTAAGCGGCTGGCGTGAGTGAACAGCCCAGCTGGGGTTGGTGTAAATATAGCAGGATGTAGATGATGGTGTTTTTGGGAGTGCTTCTGTGTACTGGCGTGGATAAGGAGAGGGGCTGGTGGTCTCAGCTCCAGCTGGAGGCTGCTGGAGGCTTGTTTGGGAAGTGAGGGATCCAAGTGGCCCAGGCTGGCGTATGGATAAAATGACTGGGGAAGAACACATTTCCAGTTGGCTCAGGTTTGTGAGATGTTTCCAGCTAGTTCCAGCAAAGGCCAGCTGGCTGCAGCAGAAATGGGAGGAAAAGCACACAGTAGAACAGACACAGCTGAGGAGGAAATCATTAAGAGGAACGCTCAGGACTCTTGCAAACTTCCATCCTGAAAGTCCTCCCAGGTTCAGAGTTACTGTATGTTTCAGCAGACCAAGACATGCTGGACAACAACATGCTTCAACTTTGTGGACACAGTTTGAGGAAGAACCTTTCCTATTCCAGCATGGCTGTGTCCTAGTGCACAAAGCGAGCTCCATAAAGACATGGATGCAGGAGTTCGGTGTGGAAGAACTTGACTGGCCACACAGAGCCCTGACCTCAACCCCATCCAGCACCTTTGGGATGAACTGGAACAGAGATTGTGGGTCAGGCTTTCTCGTCCAACATCAGCGCCTGACCTCATGAATGCTCTAAACTGCTCATTCTCTCCTTTTTAGTTTATATATCTGTATTTCTTTATTGCACTCATGACCACTCGCCAACAGCAGCCTGCAGCTTGTTTGGAGCTTGATTCGCGTGAACCCCACTGAAGCGTACTATACATATAATGTGAGGTGCTATCTAATTAACCCTCAGAACTCAGGACTCAGAGTGTATAAGTAAACGCTCACTGTTTTCTGCTCTTTCTCTCGCTGTGCTGCCTCTCTGCCGCTCTATGCACCCCCTCCTTCTGTGGGGTTTCCCCACTTTTGTTCTTTATGGGCATTTGCATGTAATGCCATTTTACAATTACATTCCAGTATTCTGTTTTTACAAATTTGGATGTTAAAAAAAACTCTTGTGCTGTGTATTCTGTGTCTTTTTGTTCACTAAAATCTGGAGCCATGCTGTCCAATCTCACTGTACACAATAAGATTCACGCAATTCTACCGATCTGAAAGAGCGAGGACTGGGATGTGCTTCCTCCAAGACACGTGAAACCATGGAGTGGACATCGCAGAGGGACACTTACAGCTGAATGCCGCTGAAGAAGGAACCGAAGAGGCCCATCATGCCCAGGAACTCCACACGGCTCAGGTTCTTCACGATAAATTCTTCACACACGTTAGAGATGCCGTACAGTGTGGCACCGGCCAGAACCAGCAAATCCCCCAGAAGTTTATGGTCACCTATCGAGAGATGAACAAGTTGTTAGAATTAAATCATCCGTGTCAGTCAGTGCACTCTTAAAAAAATGCCATGAAAGATCCAGTTCCATGTATGTATATTCCATGTATGTGAGTGTGAAGATCAGTATGAAGGTATAAAGAATCATCATGATGTGGAGGTTTGTTTTGCTTCCAGCAGGTTCTTTGCACCCAAACATCTCATTTACAAATCTTATGCTGTTACAAACTGCACAGTCATATTTATTGTCGTTTAAAATTGCATATTTATTTATTGATGTCCTGCATTCTCTTGCACATTGGCACTCTTGCACATCTCTGCTGCTAAACTACAGTACTGGTCAAATACTGTACTTATCCATTATGTAGCCATTGTCATTTGCACTACACATTGTCTTGTCCTGTCTCGTTTAGGGATATTGTTGCTCTTGTTCTGTTCTGTTTTGCTCTTGTGTTCTGTTCTGCTCTTGTGTTGCACCATGGTCCTGGAGGAACATTGTTTCATTTTTACTATGTACTGTGTATATGGTAGCAATGACAATAAAATATACTTCGCTTGACTTGACGTTAAAGAAACCATAACGGTTCTTTCTATAGCATCCTGTTGCATCAGTTAGCTAAAGAGTTCATTAGAGATCCGAAGCGCCTCTGATACACAGCTGACTCAAAAACCTGCTATAATCTTTACTGAACATGCCATATATTTAAATAGAATATTAAAATGATATATAATGCTGGATTTCTGGAGAACAGAGTGGTTCTGAGTGCTTTTACACTTTGCTGCCTTTGGTGATGCTATTAACACTTTTTTAATTACAAAAATAGTTTGTATGTGACGGTCGCCCCGCCCCCTTCCCGTGTCCGCCCCTCGTCTTCCCCTGAATATTAGTTTCTTTTTCCTCGTGTGTGTGTGTTTTTTCCCCAGTCCACGTGTCAGCTGTCTAAATCCCTCCTTCCTCCCGTACCCTGTGTAGTCTGGCTTCTCCGTTTGTGTCACTTCCATGTCATTAGTAGTTTCACCTGGTCCTTGTTTCCCCCAGGGAATATAAGCTCCAGTCCAGCCCCAGTTTCACTGTGTCTGTATTTGTCTACCTATGTCTGTGCTGAGTGGCTGTCTCGTCTTTATGTGAGGTTTGGTCTTGAACTAATGCCTATCTGTTTCCCATTCCCTGTGATCCACTCTCTGATACAGGCTTTTGCATTGCAGTCCACCTGAGGGATTCTGACTATCAAGCCTGTGTGCGATCACTCCTTGTATTTCTGAAGCACGAGTTTCCAAGTCTGAGTTATATGTTTTTGTTTGGATTTTCTGTGAGTTTTGGTTCTATGTTTTGAGTTCGTTTCTTCTTGAGTGTATTTTTGTTTTACCGGGAGGGGCTGTATTTGTATGTGTTTGCCGTGCCGACATTTAGGCCGGTCTGCGACTGGTGAAGTATATGTTTAACTGTAGTGCCTGTGCAGGCCAGTCATTCTACAGAGTCAGCCTGAGTTTGGGACAACCTGCCTTGTCTGTGTTGGACTTGTTTTGTGTTTGCTGCTCGCTCACTGATTAAAACCACAACTACCACTCTCAGCCTTGGCGTCCGCCCCATCCCCTCAAAGCACCATGACATTGTAAAGCTATGTTTCAAAGCTCTACTCACCAAAATAAATAATTTCTTAGACTTCTAGTGAATGACATTACCTGGGTGAAGATGAAATACTAGCTAATAAGCTTTGTACTGTTAACAAACAGGACCGCTAAGGGAAAATTATTCCATAAAACCAGACAGAGGACTACAGCCATTGCTTCTGTATGCTTTTCGTAAGACCTGGGCCTTCGGGGAGGATGTGTGAGATATTTTATAGACGAGCCCTGGTCCTCATTCATATTTAATTACAAGCAAAGATTCAAGCTTTCCTCCAGAAATCTCAGTGCGTGCTGAACACGGCCACAGAGGACAGCGACATTCAAAATGCCACAGCACACACAAGAGTTCTGTGTGTGTGTGTGTGTGTGTTTGTATATGTCTGTGCTCCTAGACTGCCTTACCCAGCCCCTGCTGTCGTCCCACAAGCACGTCGGCTCCCACCATGCAGCCCATGCCCAGCAGGCACACGCCAACGCCCACAAAGTGCACCACCTTATACCTCACCAGCAGGAAGAACCAGGACAGCAGCAGAACGACGGGGATGACGAAGCAGTCCAGAAGCTGGGGAGGCACAAGCAGAACACATTAGCCATACATCGCCGGCTTCAAAAGACAAGCAATAAACTCCAGTGCTAAATGGAAAAACGGCTTCAAAAGACCCCACTGGTATATCAGCCGGCCGACACTGAGGTCTTTTATCAGCATTCACAACTTTCTCCAAAAATCTTGTCGAAAGAAAACAATTACATTAAAAATCTGTGTTTATAGAGGCTGCTAACATAATCTGCTAACAACAATTCATGCTAAACAGGTACATTGGCATAAACATCACTGTAAAATGCAACCAAATGGATCATTTGGAGTGAAGAAAACAACTTTCACCTTTTCCATTCTAAGAACAGATGGAAAAAAGAAAATTATGAATTAACTGATACAAAACCATCACAGCCCCTCTGCAATGTTATTTTAAGACTTCACTAGTGAAATACATGACATTTCAGAATTGACAAACATATTTGCAGCTCTAGAGACAACATTTGCCCGTTTGTGACAGTCCCGGTTTTAACTTAGGAAAAGTCAAATCAAAACTACAGAGCTGTCGAATCTAAAGCAAGGTTACGTTGTATCATTCATGCAAAGCTCTCACAAACTCTAATGAAACAAGAAGTTACAAGAAGAGTCCAACCTTATGGAGTATCGTCAGCCTGCTTAACATGTGTGAGTGAGTGAGTGAGTTACAATCCAGATCCATTGCCTGTTTTTCATGTAATAATTACATTTTTTAATCTAATTATATAATCAAACATTATCAGTTAGCACACTGTCATCCAATTTGTACCATAAATTAATGTCAAAAGTTCACATCAGTTGGACCCTTATCTGTAGAATCCCTAATTTGATTAGAATCTTTGTATGCATTTATCTACATTATATTATTATTAAAACCAAACTTTTAAAGGAGATGTTTTCTTTTATTTTTTCATTGTTGAAAGAAAATTTTAACAGTTTTACTTCATCACAGCAGTGTTTAGATCAATGTGTGCCACGTCGCCAAAGACCGCAGATAACAAATCTACATATTTAAGGGCTCATATGATTTGAGTATAACAGAAATTACATAACTCCATGGCAACATAAAATATCTGATCCAGGGATCATTTTTTTGTGTGGTATAGTACAACACTGCACTTGATGTAATTTATCATTTGTCTCTTGCACAAATAATCACCCTTTTGAGTTACAGCAACAGGTTATTCATCAATAAATACAAGCCTTTACATATTCTAACATGTACTTGCTTGTTTGGAAATCTTGGGACAAAGTGCCTCGAAATCTCAGGCGGAGGATTTATTGCCCTGGGTGTAGCGGGGCGGTGGAGTGTAGGGAGAGAGGCGTATGAGAGGGAGGTTTATGGGCGCAGAGGAGCCATCAGCCATCCATTCTGGGAAGAGCCAGCGGCACTCAGCGACGGCTGCACAGAGGCACCACCAGGGATGAGTTCAGAATGGGCTATGAGCAAATAAATTACCTGCAAGACAGCTAAATGGCCTGTCGTGCGTTCAGACTGAGAGCACTCTGAGGAGCTTCCGCCGCTGTCCTTTGTTGAATGTCCAAGCAGTAGCAGCATGTATAAATTTTTGTACAGCTGAGAGGATAAAAGTTGTCTCCATTGGAACAATCTGGACTTTTTGTCAAGGACTTCCAAGATCTTCATCTAAGGGTGCACTCATGCTGGACCGTCAGTACCATCCCTGAGCAGTCCAAACTGCATACTGTGTTTGGTCCTGCAAGAAGAGGTGGAGCTGGGTGCCGTTTATTTGGACTCAGGCCTCCACTGTGGTCACTAGCCACAACCAAAGACTGAACTCAATTGTGACTGTGCCATTTAACAACAATAATGGCAGTAGCAGAGGTGATCCTACAAGAACTATTGTGGAAAATATGGATACATGGTGCCATTAATGCAAAACACAACTCTAAAAACATCAAAACAAAACAGCCCCCTAGTGGAGCATCTTAGTGAGTATGTGTGTGAGTGAGTGAAACCAGATCAATTATTTGTTTTTCATATAAAAATTAAAATGTAAAAAAAATCTATTTATATAATCTAGTATTATTAGTTAGAAAAATCTGGGCTGTTGCGAATTGCTTTCAAGATTTTCATCTAAGGGTGTACTCACAGTAAGACATCTTTACCATGTCTAAACACATTTGACCCTCCAGTCCACTCTGAATGTGCTCCGCCCTGCTTGAAAAGGTGGACATGGGCACAGTTCCGTTGGACCCGGGCATGGTACACACCTACTGTGATCACTAACCATGATACTATGTATCCTTGCTTTCTACAATAGTTTTAGATTTTGTTGACTTTTGACAGTTCTGAAGGCACAAAGGTCTCCAACAATGGTGCTGGAAATTTGGGCAGACAAGAGAATGCAGGGTAACAACAAACAAGAACTCTGAGATATTTGGTAAAATCTTCATGTCCATGGACACCAAAGAACCACTGAACAATGCTGAGCTGAAATAATTGCAGGTTCTGTTATGACATTCACTGTAAATCTGGCTGCTCACTGGACAAACAGGATAAAGCAGTGATGAATGTAATGTAAGTGGAACACAATGTGTGTGCCAGCCAGTGGGGGAGTGTGTGTGTGTGTGTGTGTGTGTTTGGGGGCAAATAGACCTAGCGTCCATACACCCTAACTCACACCCTCAGTCCCACTTTATTTGGACACCCCCCATAGATTAACTACTGATGGTCTGCATGAACAAAACCAAGCCTAAATCAGCAGTTTGTGGACTGTGCATTTGGTAAAATGCAAAATACACTAAATGCACATGCATTTGAAGGAGGGTCGTGCAAGAGAGATATTTCTATTCTGCTTGACTAACTAAGGTTTCAGAGGCTTGCGGCAGCTGGTTGTGTCTCAGTTTTGCCAGCTTTGTTTAACAAGGTGGAAATTTGCATCAAGGTTGTTGGCGAGACTTCCTTTAACAAAGACACAAGCTTCAAACATGCGCTGGAAGAATGTTTACCACTTTCTAACCTTGCAGGATAACATGTACGTGTGTATACCAGCTGTTACTAGAATGACCTACCTAGAGAATGCTTTGGTGGGAAAGATCATGCAAATACAGCCATTTCATGAAGTCACTGACCTTTTATTTTCTGTTTGTATTGAGTCTGTTGGCAACTATTATTTTACTGTGCCTTTTAAAAGCCAGTGCCTCATGAGTGAGCAGATTGTTGGCAGTAAAACGGGTAGTTTTAGGGTTACATTCAGGCAGATTCTAAGTGCATACTGTGGTCCCATCACGGCACGTTTTGTACTGTTCCTGCACTTGTAAATATATCTGGTCCTGAGTGTGAGTTTAAGCGTTAAATTGTGAATTTAATAACGACTCACTTAGATGTACACAGAAGTCAAGGCCTCTACAAAAGGCTATTCAAATAGTGATAGCTATTCAAAAAGTGATATCAAATAGTCATGAAACATCTAAATTACTGAGACAGGAACAGTGTTGTTTTATTGCAGACCAATTTTATTATTGTCAAAGGGCGGCTGAGTGGAAAGACGGTACCTTTACAAATAATGTCTTTGCAGGAAGACGGCGAGAAAATAATAATCATGATGCTTCTAGTGACATTTTTGTTCCAGTCTCACAAATGTCAGCATTGCATAAAAACCGTATGATTAACATTCATTCACAGAGGTCATATTTGCAGAGGTAAGATGATTTAGTGACAGTCCAGTTCTCCTGTATCATTTTCACTGATCAGCCACAAGCCACAACCACTGACAGATGAGGTGAATAACGCAAATTTTTCATTGTAGTGGCTCCTGCCAAGAAGTGGGATTTGTTAGGCAGTCAGTTCTTAAAGTTGGAAAGCAGGAAAAATAGTGCCTACCAAAAGCAGTCCAAGGAAAGACCACTGGTGAACCAGCAACAGGTTCATGGGAGTCTCACTGATGCACAAAAGGAGCAAAAAAGTTATTGCTGTCTGTGATAGAACATGTGATAGAACCTGTAAGTGTCTACAATGAACATGTGATCATCAGAACCGGACCTGACCGTGTCTGATGAATATATTCTTTTCCGTCATTTGGATAACTGGGTGCAGGTGCCCTTTTCCAGGGAAGGAATTATAACAAGAAGACGAAAGAAAGCCGACAGAGGCGGTGTGATGCTCTGGGCAGTGTTCTGCTAGGAAACCTTGGGCCCTACATTCATGTGGATGTTACACCAGTATTTCCCAATGGCAGTGACCTCTTTCATCAGGATAGGGCCTCCTGCCTCACTGCAAAAACTGTTCAGGAATGGTTTGAGGAACATCTCAAATTCTCCAGATCTGAATCTGATTGAGTATCTGTGGGACGTGATGAACAAACTATCCATGGAGGCCCCACCGCTCAGTTTACAGGACGTAAAGGATCTGAAACATTTCAAAGTCAAAGTGAACTTTATTGTCATTTCACCGTATATAAGTGTGGGGGACCAACACAACATTATGCAGATCAAGTTATGTCAAGTAGCATAACTGTCATTTCAGCCATTTCACAGTACACAGTGAAACCAAACAACATTCCTCCAGAACTGTGGAGCAACAAGAGAACATTACTTTACATTCATTTTCCAGATGCTTTTATCCAAACAGAAACACCTCAAGACTACATAAAAGCATACAGGACAAAATACACAGAGTATAAAGAACGCAGGAGAGGTGAATACAAGAGCAACCAAACAACAGGACTAGATAACATTTAGTGCAGTCGACATTTGCATGTATACAATATTATGACAGAATACTGTATTCTAGCAGCAGAGGTGGTTTTAATCCCATGACTGATCACTGAACTGAAACTGGTGCCTCCTTCCGACACACTGATTCAAGGTTCCATAATCATTGTTATGGCAAATCTAAATGCATGCAGCATAAAAGGTGGACAGACACAGCAAGACCCAGACAAGGAGTCAGAGAGACATCGAGAGAGAGAGAAAGAGAGAGAGAGAGAGAGAGATATAGAGTGGTGCTCAGCCGTAATGGCCTATCACATCTGCATTCTGGACCTTAGCCAACCACCATGACCATCCATAACAACTAATCATCTCTGCGTAATAGGCAAATCTTTTACGATGCGGCTCCTGCGTGTGGCTGCTCAAGGCTGCATTAATATTAATGAGTCATTGTCTAACCTTGTTAGGGTCTGTATAAAATTGTTACAATATGTTGTGCTTATTCTCCTCTCTAAACCTCGGGGGGATCAGCACAAGACAGCGGCAAGTTCTGGGAGCCTGGAAACTTTCTTTTACCAGGAGAAAAGAAACAAATCTGTAAGATTTCCGGAGAGCAGGAATGCACATTGATCTGTTCCCCCCTGTCAGATAGCTAGGAAACAGCCTGACCTCTTCAAAAGAGCTGTCTTGTTATCACAGGAAGGCGGGAGCATTCCTGACTAATTGAGAGCTGAAAATATACCGCCTCTTTCATACCCTTCCCTGCTTACGACGTGCTTACAACACAAAGTAGAATGTGTATTAGTGTCATTCTGCTGACAGTTCTATGATAAATCCTGATCGTAAGCCTTATTTATCCAGCATTTCTAAAGCTAGCCATACGGTACTCTCACAAGGACAGACATTATGATGGCAAGTACACTCTTAATTATTGAATTCAGGTGGCCCCTTACTTCCAGTGAAGGACAATCTTAATGCTTCAGCAGCTGAAGACATTTTGGACGACACCATGCTTCCAATTTTGTTTACACAGTTTGGAGAAGAAACTTTTCTGTTCCAGCATGACTGTGTCCCAGTCCTGACCTCAAGCCCATCCAGCACCTTTGGGATGAACGGGAATGGAGATCGTGATCCAGACCTTCTCGTCCAACATCAGTGTCTGACCTCATAAATGCTACAGAATGAATGAACACAAATTCCCACAGAAACTTCAAAATCTTGTGGAAAGAAGAGTGGAAGCTGTTCTGGCTATAAAGGGGGACTCCACATTAAAGTGCAATATTAATGCTCAGATGTCCCAGTACTTTTTTATATGGTGTAGTATGATCATAATCTTATTTATGCAGCATTTTAAAGCTGAATGTATGCTAGTCTCACAAGGCCAGACATTATGATTACATGTATTTGCAAATTATACTTTATTTTCCACTTTACTTAATCAGGGATGCCTAAATCATCAGACGTTTGCTTCAAACCATGTCATTAAACAGAAGTTGTTAAAGGGGAGTTGCACTGACACAATCACAAGTGGACACAATCACAAGAAAGTCTGTGGACAACCATGAGAAATCATGACCTAATAGTGGGTAGGAATGTAGACGTATCAGAGCAGGAACAAATGGAGTGTGAAATTTCTAAACCAATCCAATGTCTCATGAAGGTACAGCTCAAGGGTAGGGGCATGTGAACTTGTCAACACTGTCTGACACACAACAAGCTTTTATATTTGGGGTCAATTTGTCGCCATTTTAATAAGAAATGGGGGCAAACTGGGTAAACAGAACATTAATATGATGTTTTCAATGTTCTGAAAACATTCTACATGCATCAACGTTCTTTGGGGTCCGTTTGACCCCAGGCTGAAATCACATTTTGTTTTGGTTGTTTTGGATGGTATTGAGGGCGTAATAGGCACAAAACAGGAGTGGGAGAGCCGCTGATCACAGGACATAGGGGAGGGAAAACATATTTTCCACCAGAATTATTTACTACATGTTTTAATTACAGCACTATTTAGGTGGTGAACAATTTACATTTACATTTACAACATTTCCATAAAGCACCCGACACATAAACCTGTGTAGCAATTTAAACTTCAACCACTTTCTTGAGGTTTTTAATTGCTGGAGTCAAATTGACCCCAAGCATAAGGTAAGATGTTGATACATTTTAACAGAACATGAGGGTTAAGACCTGGATGTACATTGATGCAACCACAGAAATGTGCCATCTGTGGTCGTCATGTTATCGCAGCCATAAAGTGTGTGAGCTCAGGATGCAGTAAGTAAGTGAAAGGGAAGAGATCTGGGATAAGAGCTTTGCTAACCCAGCTTAGAACAAAAAAGTGAGAAAGTAGTGTACTATTGCCTATTAGTGCTTTTAACCAGCTGAACTCCATCATGTCTGCACAGTGGGTGGGAATCTGGCTTCTTGAGCGAGTCACTGAAGCGTTGGATTAGATGATTGATTTTTTTTGCTGCGATGGCAAAGATTTTGGCATGTTAGGCCACCATGGAGAAACTTTAGGTTACTCACGTAACCCCGGTTCTCTGATAACATGAGTGAGGTATCTCACTATGGGAATCGCCTCAGGCG
>JBBPDE010000155.1:268494-281522 GCA_037974605.1 Nannopetersius ansorgii | reverse complement strand
ACACACACACACACACACACACACACACACACACACACACACACACACACACACACACACACACACACACACTAAAACCTACTGTAGCCTCATTGCAGCATCCAGGATCTGTCATGGATTGCAGTCATACTATGGCATTGATGCAGAAATTTTGAGTTGCTGATATCTGATATTTTCCATATAGCCTGTATATACACAATAGTACCTTGACTTACGAGATTAATTCGTTCCTTGACGAAGCTCGTAACTCAAATTACTGACTTCGCCTCAATCACACCATCAGCAGCTCCTCCATGTTCTCATGGATAGATGTTCACTGTTTAGAAAATGTTTTGATTCGCCGAGTCGACGCCACACTTGGTCCTGATTTTCTAATTTATTTCTTTACTTCAGTACACATCATCTGCTTCTTCTCAGTACTGTCTTTCACACACACTTTCTTTGGACATATGGATAAACAAGTTTTTGCAAAATAACTGCAAGCACAAAAGCTCGTAAAACGAAATTTATATATATATATATGTATGTATATTTCCATATAGCTGACGCCACTGCCAACAAATAAGCATTTATGATTAAATCTATCTGGGTCAGCATTATAGAGAAATGTAGTAAATGCAGTACAAATAATGTGTCACCTGAATGTTCCTCTCTTCTGCAGCAGGACCTAGAATAAATACATCATTACATATCACAATGCAATATCAGTCATCTGTTTATCTTTCAGGTCTCTCCTGATACTGATAGGATTTCAACTGTATCCCTAAACTGCAAAACAAGTACAAATGTGAGGCTTGAAGCAGTTTAGCTTAGAAAAAACATATGAACAGCATTTCACAGTACTTCCCTCAACTTTAACAGGCACTGTTTTGTAACCTTCGACCACCCAATGGCAACATAATTCCACTCCTATTTAAACAGACTACTCAACTCCATTCACCCTCAGGATGCCTGCAGACTTGAGTACATGACAGGTGGAGTTGAATAATTTATCAAAAAAAAAGACCAAGAAAGCAAAAAACGGAGTGAAGTGAGCAGAGGTGTGACTGTGGAGGCTCAAATGGGAATCAAATGTGTGCAGGTCAGCAGGGGGTTCAGCAATAATCATCGCTCCAAAACACTGGGCCTGCTTCTGCAACGCCTTTCCAGATGAGTGGCGTTTTTTCAGACCCTGTGGCCTGCTTTAAAATGACAAAGGCCGCATTTTCATAAGGAACAAGCAATCCT
Source organism: Nannopetersius ansorgii (assembly GCA_037974605.1). Taxonomy (NCBI): domain Eukaryota; kingdom Metazoa; phylum Chordata; class Actinopteri; order Characiformes; family Alestidae; genus Nannopetersius; species Nannopetersius ansorgii. Next base: position 280,295 of record JBBPDE010000155.1, on the reverse strand, counting down.
GGCATAAAACGAGGACGCTGGTGGTGCAAATCGCTTTTTCAGGCAAGTATTTTTTTCTTCCAGAGCTGTCAAAGTAAACCTTGTAGTGCAGCACAGACACTGCGTACGTCTGCCACTGTGAAAAAAGTGAGAAAAAAAAGCCGGCAAGAACGCCTAAAAGAAGAAACAAACCCGATCTTTTTTTATCCTCCTCCAGGCAAAAGAAATCTGTCGCTATTTACCACAAGCAATGTGGCAGCTGCCACGGCAAGCTGTTCCAGTGAGCATGAAAGGCCATTTTCCATCAACCAGCTACAGCAAGACAAACAGAGCCATCATAACCTACTGTAAGCGACTTGCACACAAATCAGCATGCACATACACACACACACACACACACACACACACACACACACACACACACACACACACACACCTTGAACCAGAGTTTGGGCTCCCAGCAGTGGGCCTGAATCCTGAACGGCTTTTGAACACGGACACAGAGGCGGCTTGTGGAGGCGGCCTCAAAGGCACACAGCGGCCGTCCACTGTCCCGTTGGACCTTAAGCTGACAGAGATGTGGGCAGGCAAGATGTGTGTGTCGGGAAAAGCCCTTCATCTCTCCACCTGACTCAAAACATGCATATTTAATCTCACACTGGCAACCCCTTTAGCCTCCGCAATACATCACCACATGTTTCCCTGTTTCTGTAAAACTCTCTGTGGAGTTATTATAGTCCCCAGTGCCACACACATTATTGTAGTGTCACAGGGCCACACACATCTTATGGCGCTCTTCCACTGGCACATCAAACCGTACTGTACCGTGAACAAATGTTTTTTTCATTACAAATAAAGCGACCCGTACCCGAGCTGTACTGGTGGCAGGGCCAAACACAGGCCACAGCAGAGTTGACTGCATCACTACTCTCTGATTGGTTGAAAAGTCATCACTTCATGAAAAGAGGTCATTGTTTGTTTTACTGTCGGCGCAAAAAAACAACAAAGGAGATACAAAGTAACTGGGAAGCTGATGAAGTAAAAAACTGTCTGTCTGGGCTGAAAATAAGTTTCAATAGGAATTCTGTAAGACACTGTGAGAATCCAAAGCATCACCAACAAGTTATCTGGGTTAGGTTTTCATCACATGCATAAAGAAAAAAATTTAAAAACTTTCTGCTGGTTTGACTGCATGGACATTGTTTTGGGACGACCGGTCATGAAATGTGGGAGAGAACCAGGTCGGAAACTAGACTGAGACACATGGAAGCCTTTTTAAAGAGGATTGGGGGGGGAAGGGGCTCTCCTCTATACTTGTGCGGGGTGTGGGTTGAAGGGGGTGGGCGGTCATGGTCCAGGAAACAAAAATTTGGGGGGGTGCTATGCTTTCTGGCAAATGGTTCTGGCGGGAATGCGCCTTTAGTGCAAAAACATGTATGAGGACAAATGTGGATGAAATCTGGGTTGAAATATAGACTTTTTAAGATGAGAATAAACTGAGCATGAAATTTCAAAGCCTTGTGAATTTGAACTATCGTATTAACTATAATAAGCCAATCAATCAGAGTATCATAGGCAGAACTGAAAAGTCCCCCCAAAACTGAAATTAAGACTATAGACGTGAATCATGTGTGCAATAAATGTTTCGGTTGTGTTCAGTGCCAATATCTTTTCTAAACTGAAATATTATTATTATTCCACTCCAGACATTCGAACTAGAGGACTAGGGAATGGGTTTAAAAGGGGCATACACAAGATTTCACTGCAATTAAAGCACCAGAACTTGTCCCCAGATGTGCGTTCTTAAGATCAAGATCTGGCCCCTTGAGAATAGAGACTGATTATATTAACACATAGAGGAATACACAGCCAGTGAGGAAGTTTTAGTTACTGGCTTCCATTTATTTGATGTCACAAAAAAATGGCAAAACCTAAAAGATGGTTCTTCTTTACACAAAACAATAGAAATTGTTCATCAAATTTGCATCATGATAAAAATGCCTTCTCTTCACTTTTACAAAAAGAAATGAGGTACAGATTTCACTTGTTCCAGCGAGCTAAGATGGAGAAATTATTCTGACAAAATGACACAAAGTTTTCCTTATCAGCAGCCACTTCTAAGAACTGTGTTTGAATAAGCCGTGAAATCTTCTGTGCATGTCGTTTTTGTTTTTGTTTTTGCTTTTTTTTTTCTTCATCTAAGTACATATAAAATCTCCTGCGTTTCCAAACCTTTTAGCATGATGGGATAAGTGTCTTCAAAACACTACAATACTTGAGACTTGACTAAGTTGATCCATAATTCATGGTTTTCGAGCCTTTTGGAGTCCATTTAGCAGATCCCTGCTTCTAGCTGTACTAATGGGAGCTCCAGAGCATTAGCGTCTCTGTCAACAGCGTCGAGGGGCTTTTGGTGAGAGAGGGTTTTACACAACAGCTCATCTCTGCTCCGGCGGCTGATAACAACATGCCTGCCGCACTCAGAGAGAAATTCAGTTGGTCTGTAGAGGCGCGGTGCAGAAGTATTGTAAGTCTCTCTGGGAGGAGATCTCACTTGCTAATGATGGTAAATTTGATCTGACACCCGGAGTTAACCTACAGTCACCTCACACGCCAAGAGACAGACGCACAGAGCCATTAATGAGTTTCAGGGAGACCACACAGTGAGGCTCGAAGTTACAGGGGGAGTGACAACACTGTCAACAACCGGGGAGCAGAGTGTGGGGACAGTACCTTACTCCAGGGAACCTCAGGGATGCTGCTAGCCATAGGGATTCCAACCCACAACCTTCTGATTGCAGAGGCAACACCCTAACCACTAGGTGACCAGCAGGATAAAATTCATGTAAAATAAAACCTGTACTGACTTAATTTTAGGAAAAACCTTTTGTTTTTTTCTCATCTTAAGATGAATTATTTTCAGCTACTTTAAAAGTGAAATAAAGATAATTATGTCCATTAATGCTACAGCTCTTTAGGCTGCAGCCCAGTTTAGCATGTTAATGTCACAGTCTAATGGTATTTTTACTGCTAGTGTGTGTGATTGCAAGTAACCTTGCAAGTAGTCTCAGCCTCAGACGTCACGCCCATGGAACGTTGGCTAAACGTCTGATGCATATGGTACACTTAACTGGAAACACTTCAGGAATGTGGAAGTCGTCTCTGATTGGTTGAATTTTATTGGATTTCCGGGGGACGCGAACGTCGCATTTATTTTCGGTCCACCGGGAAACAAAGTGCAGACGTGTGATTACAGACGTATGATCCTCCTGATTTACTCTGTGTTTTGATCAGATGTGGTAATGCAGACGCCATTGTTGTTGGCCTTGTCCAAAGAAAGCTGTTATGAATTCCAGACCTTCAGCCGTCAGTCTGAAGGTCTGGCTACGCGAGACTACCTTGCAAGTAGGGTTGCAACAACAAATAGATTAAATCAATAAAATGATATTATACAAGTGAAGAACGTAATTATTGATTTGTTGAGTCCATGTTGTTGCAGGCTTTGTTGTGGAGCCGCTGTCACCTCAAGAAAAAAGAAAATGAGCAGAGGAATCTATTCCCAGCTATTTTTATAATCGATTTTAATCGATGCTCCCAGACTTTACCTTTTTGAGCTTTCAGTTATGCTTTATTTTCTTTTGCTCCCTGTTCACATAAGCATGGCTCCCCAGGTGATATCCTGCGGTCTTTAGTCCTGAACTGACTCTGTTAACAAAAGTCATTTACAGTAATAACAATTATTAATACGTTATCAATAATGTAATAGTAACTGTGGACCAACCCAAACCTGTTTATTCATGATTTGCATATTTTATTTTGTTTGTTATGTAAATAGACTGCAAATTTAAATAAATGTGAGCAATTTATTGGCATGTATATTTAATTGTTTGCTATCTAATTAAATATCCAGTCAGGCAATTACTTTTGAACAGGAGGGTTAAGCCAGATGATGCAGTGTAATTTCATAGGACTGCTCTAAACTGCTTCTCTCATTTTTTCAGAATTCCAGAATTCGCAGAGCTGCTATCAAATCTTGACACACAAACCTGATTCATTAGCTAATCTGAGGCAATTGCAAACACACTGCAGAGGCTGTTTGCTGCTACCACTTTCTGCACAATTACTTACTAAACTACATTAAGCTACATTTTCAAGGGGGAGTGAATGGCATCATTAAATTGGTACTGAATAATCAAACGTTTCAAATATAGCTCTGACAATGACAAGAGGTAGAAATGAGCAGATGTTTATGGTCAATTAATATGCAATTACAGAATGATTCATGGACAAAGAAATCAATATAAAATAATTAGAACAAATAAATGACGCAATAACCACAACAGAAACACCTTGAGCAAATGAATAATTAATCATTATTAAATTGGCTTTTACTGTCATTCTCTATGCAACCTGACAACTTGCACAAAGACTAATTTTATAACGGAAAAAAAAATGGTACTGAGGTCAAACTGGCTGATCCTTTAAAACAGTAAAACTGGAGACATGACCAGGGGCAGATATGAGCTTCTACTGATCCCGCTTTGGCTCTACTTACTTTTAAGACTCTTTTCTGACTTATCGTGGACAGACTTGGTGTGTTGTGTTCTCACAAAATGTCTTTGTTCCTCCTGTTGCTGCATTCATGACCCCATGAGGAGAAGGCCGGGGTTTTGGAGAATCACCGCTTCACAAACAGCCATTCATGAACTGCAGGGACTGTATGTCTGCATGGAACAAGTCCTCACTAAGCTTTCGAGGGTGAGGGTCTAATACTGTGCTTGATCTGTCTCTCTCTCTCTGTCTCCTTATTCCATTCCCACCTTATTTCTTTCCTCTGTTTATTTCCATCTTTTTGACCCATCCTCCATCTCTGTTTATGTTTAGCCGTCTGCTGTCTTATCCTCTCCCCAGAAAGAATATCAGACCTAGCCATGATATTGACCTAGCGCATTAAAACCTTTCTTTTCCATGTTTTATTCCCTGAGATCTGAATCGCCATAATTAATTATGGCATTTTCAATTTCATTAAAATAAACATGTTTTCTCTTGTTGTTCTGATTGGCTGCCCTGTGTTATACCTTTTTATAAAGCATCGATTATAACTCCAGTGTGAATGGGCAGGTTAAGCTGTTCTATGATTAATATGGGGATATTTGTCAGTGCATTGGTTTTCACATCATCACAAATGCCAGCTATTCTAAAGTGGATGTTTTTACTTTCAATATTTAGATTGGATTCACTGGTGAGTGACATTAATACATTTAGAAATTTTAACATACTATATCAAACACTCTTATTCCAAAAAAATCAAGGGACATTAGGTAATTCGATTTATTTGGGTGTGGTTTATCAGGGTAAGATTAGACTCACTTTGTCAGTTGCAAATATCACAATATTTCGTTTTTCCTTGCTACTATTTTTATGCTTAATAATTTTATTCTACTCCTGTAAAGTACATCGAATGACCTTTATATATGATAAAGGGCTCTGTAAAAAAACTTGGCCTGGCTTGACTAAAATGATTTACCTCAGTACCCTCTGAATAGGTGTTTTTCTCCCATACATAATCTATCCCAGCTATTTTCATTGTGTCCCTCAGACGCACATGCCTTCCCTTAAGGGACTACTTTCCCCAGCACTTTGGAGCAGGTGAGGGATCACAGTGGTCAATCCAGAGGCCTGACCCACTTTGCTAAGCCCAAGCCTCATTAGCCAACACTGGGCATGTACGGAGGCACTAAATCGGAGGTGCTGGGGCTAAAGAGAAAGCCAATCAACTGAGAATAATTGTCGTTTAAGGCTAGACTGGCGAGCTAATTAGATCCAGCCAGTCAAGAATTCTATCCACTTGTTTCTTCCACAGATCCCCATTCATCAGCAAAGCCATGTGAGAGGCCCAGCTGAGCTCAGCTTGCGGCTTTATCTCGAGGGTTCATTTTCATCTTGAAAGTTCCCACTTGGCAGCTCACGGTCAACTGAACAAAGTTTAAGTGGTAGTTGAACACTAAGTTATCAAAAGGATATTGGTGTTTTTCTATACAATGTAATCACATCATTAAGTCCATAATCACTTGAAGAATTACATTTATATCTGATTTACATCTGTCTTGGCACACATTGGGGTTGAGGGGTTTAAAAAGGCAACAATATGACGCTATAATGATATTTGACCCATGGCGCAATATAATTATTTGGTATTAAATGTGCATCATCTAAAGGAGTCTCTGCAGCCCTCTTGGCGACTACTTAACAATAATGAGGTCTTGTACCACACTGCAAAAAATTATTGTTAAAAAAAAAAGGAAAAAACAAAACAAGAAAAGCTGTACTACAACCAAGCAAAACGATCTGCCAATGAAGTGAGACTTTTTCACATATTAAGCAAAAGTTTTTTAGCGTACAAAAATGTACTGTTTTTAAAATAAAAAACAAGATCTATTCATTCTTTGCAAGATTTTTTTTTTTGCACTTTACCAAAGCTGAAGCATGTCTCAACAAAGAATATTATATACATTTAAACAATAAAGCAAACAGTATTTAATAAAAAACCATATTTGCTTATTATACTTGGTAACAATTACATTTATATACATTATAAAGCTGGTGTTATTTAAAAAAAAAATGGAGATACAGGGTTTTGTCATGAAGCTGATAGCTGTAAGATAGAAAGCCCTTAGTATCTAGTCTTTAGAAGAACCCAAAGCATCCAAGGCATGGGGGGTGCACCATTGGGAAGGGCGAAACAAGCCAATGTTTGGGCCCCTCTTTTGGAAAAGGGACCTCTAATGTCTGCAGCAGCCCCACCCCCAACCAACAAAGGATTTCTATCACATCCCCCTAACCACTCAAATAAGAGACGTCATATATTCTGGGGTCCCCTGGAGTCTAGGATTGTCACCGGTTGGGGTTTTCTGTGGTTACGGCTTTGTATAACGTGGAGGTTCTTGATGAATGACCACTTACCTCCCACTTGATGACTGGGGTGGATTTCTAGTTTGTTAAAACACTTCGCTGCCAACAGCATAGACTGCACTTTCAATCATCAGTCGTCGGAAGAGCAGTGGTTCACACTGGAAATAATCAATTAGTACACGCTAATGTGTAGGATGACATACAGGCTACAGTAATAAATGAGTCTTACTGAGTTGTCTTGTGTTACTTGCTAGTGTGGCGATCTGTCATGGCATGAAAAGTCGTGCTGACACGAAGGGGGAATTGAGGGAAAGGTCTAGTGTCTGTGCTTCAGTTCTGAAAAACCCTCGGAGCCATGGTGAAGGGTTCAAATAGTGCCTCTCCCATCAATGCCTTGATTATGTGTGGATGCTCCTTGCCTTACATCACTATTTGGCAGTCATGGAGACACCGCTGGGGGAAATGAGTGGTGGAATACTGGCCGGATGCCATCTTCAGACAGGGACCTTTACCACTCAGTGACATTCTACTCTACCCTGCATATTTCCCCCAAGACAGGATTTGCCATATACGGATAAGGACTGCCTCTGTATCTCGTAAATCTTAATGTTCTCGACATTTGAAGAGACTCAGTTCATGTTCAGTTTTCCCGTTTTGGGGGCATTTCATATTACAGAAGCCTTCAAGTGCACTGGCCCTGCACTGCCTGTGTATTACCAACATCAGAACAAAACCTTGTATCTGCATTATTGTCATTTTTTTGGATTATTTGATCCCTCAGCTCCTGTTTACATTGTGTAAAATTTTTATATCAAGTTTTTGTAACCCTTTATAACAGTGTGTGAATGGGCAGAGTTAAACTACCTCATGTTGGTACATGCACATGCATTTGTTTTGTAACATGACAAAAAACAGTGTATTCTAATCAGGATGTTTTTGCAGCTTCCTTTTTGTATTTGGATGGACTGGGGAGTGACATTAGTACATTCTGAAATGTTACCATACTATATCAAACACTTTTATTGCAAAAAAAGCACAGACCATTAGGATTACTATGACATTGTCCTTTTAATTGTCTCTATAAACACAGTCTTAAAGCTATTTTAATAATACATCGCTGAATTTGGGTTCATTATTCATGTCAAAAGTTCCTGCGCTGGTGCTCGATGCATGAGATATTCTACAGTCACACAGAATAAACTTTAGTCACACACATTAACTTACACTGAAAGTCAAGAATGTTTTTCCTTCTAATGTAAAGTTTCTTTTCTGGGGGATGAGGTTTCGCTAAGACAGCAGAGATATGGTACATATTGAAATATGGTCCTGATATCACATATTCATATTCATCAAAATCTACCGTGTGAAGAGACTGAGAGCGGCATATTCGCCTCAGCCTTCTTAATTAGCAGGAGAGGTGTGATGAACATGTCACAGCTAAAGCTCCAATTTCTCATCTCCCTCTGCATGATACTATTCTTGGTTTGAAACCTGGTATGAAAAAAACAGCTTTACTCTGAAAAATGTGTTCTCAAAGCTTTGCAGCTTGGTATTTCCATTGCAAGCATGAAAGCAACTACCCATTCAAGCTCCTGCCCTGAAAGAACAAACTTTTGAGAGTCAGTGAGTAAGTAAGGCAGCCTGCGAGCACAGCTCAATATAAGTCTTTTTAAACAAGCATTGGTTTATGCATTAAATGCAAAAAATGCAATGCAAAAATAATTAAAATAAGTAAAATGTGTGTGAAAACCACACTGCAGATTCATTCTGGATTCAAATAACTTACAATTACTACAGTTCAATTTTAAAACTAATTTTCAGATTCATACTGGATGATCAACCTTTATTTTAATCATCTCGATTACAGCCAGAACTAATGCTGCTCCAGTATGTCTTAAGGCAAGTGAAGATGGCTGCATGTTGCACGCCACACTTTTGGGCTGAAGTGCTGCGCGACGAACTACCGCAGCTTCTTCATTGCTTGAGATGCGATGATAAAAGCTGGCTGTCAGCGGGGATCCAGACGATCCAGAGCGCTGGCGGGACTTTTATAACTACGGCAGCTCTTTCATTCAAGCCTCAAGATAATGCGGGGATGACAGCCAGCGACTTCTGGAACATACATCAAAATCTCCCTTTTTTAGGCATTGTGGCACTTTCTGTGATGTATTCCAGTGGAGAATAAATTTGGAACAAACTGTAATGAAATCCATGATTCCTCTTTGAGATCCACCATCGCTCATATCAAAGCTGACCTGGAGGCGTCCCTGTGGCACATGCAGGGACAAATTGAACTCAGGTTGTCCTTCATTCACCGGCACACTGACGTATCGGCGTGTCACTTTTGGCCTCACCTCGATGAATCACTTTCCACAGGGAGGCATCCAGCATCAAAAGAATGATGTAATATGACTTTGCAGCGAGACAGTGTATATTTTGCATGAGATATGTATTATTTGCTTGTTTGGACGAAACACGGCTCCCTTGGCTGCTCCATATTACACGACCACCGTAATCAAAGGGATCAGAGCAAGCTGGAGGGTTTGTTGCGTCAATGCAATTTCAGGCACTCAGTAACTCAACTAGTGCCCACACTCTTAAGCTTAAGCTGCACTGAGAGACATCTCCTGCAGCTGAAAGCTTCTGCCAGGCTGAGAGGCAGGAGCAACTGACCATCAGGAACTAAAGTCTGACCAAGTGCTGAGAAATAAACCTCTCACCAGGGTTGCCGGATCAACCAATTTTCATATTGATCCATTTATTTGTCAAACTGGGAGTTATTAGTTTTATGTTCATACATAAACGTGACATTTTGAAGGTTTTTGCTGGGAACCACCATCTCTCAGCACTGCATTAAGCTGCAAAACTTGCCCTCTTCCTTCTCCCTGCATTCTGCATTCCAAAATTCTGCCTGTGAAACAATCAGTTTATTCTTTCAGGCTACAACGGAGCAACAGAAGCCACAACCACCCCCAACACTTCCTGTAGTGGGCGTTATACAGCCTAGGCCAGGGGTGTAAAACTCCAGTCCTGGAGGGCCGGTGTCCAGCACAGTTTGATATTTTCTTCCCCTCAAACACATTCACTAAACCTGACAATTAACTGGTGAACCAGGTGTTTCTGTTTCCCTGTTCCCTGAAATCACCAAAACGTGCTGGACTATGGCCCTTCACACCCCTGGCCTAGATGACAACAGAACATTAGCATTGTGATTTTACTATGACATATAGCAACTGTAATACCTTTCAATGTATTAATAAGCCTGGATTCGAAAAGGTGGTGTATGGCAGACCGTAGGTTTTGCCAAGACACTAAAAGTACAGTTACTATCGTCCCCTCTAAACAAGACTGATCAACTTAGACCTCAACTGCGACTGTATAAACTCGTTCTTTATTATATACTGTACATGCTGCTGCCATTATTTGCACAGCTATTATTTACTGCTGTCTCAGTCCACTGTGCATTTTTGCACACCTAATAGCCATGCTGCTAGAAAACAGGATCTGATATGATACTGTATTTATTTAAACGTCAATTGCACTAAATGTTGTCAGGTTGTTTTGTTGCTCTAGTGTTTTTCTTGCTCTCTCTCTCTCTTGCTCTCTCTCTCTCTTTCTCTTTGCTCTCTGTGTGTTTTGGCCAGTCTGCATTTATGCAGTGTTGTGCCGTTTCTGTTTCTGCTCCATGGTTCTCTAATTTCACTGTGTACTGTGTGTATGGCTAAAATGACAACAAACCTACTTGACATGAGTGATCAGGTCCTGCTGAGCATCCTGTTTTAGGTGTTCTTATGCTTTATGTGAGCTCTAAAACACCAGACCATTCAGGCCTTAAAAATCAACAGGTGTGTTAGAATGAAAAATGAGAAAATACAAAAGACTGAAACTGAGAACCTTCATCGTAGCAAACAGTCTGGACACATCGAGGCAAAAAAGCATCCCACTAAATCGAAGCTCATTAAGGTAGTGGGATTAAATTGCTTACAAAAGTTCTATAAAGCCTGTCGAGAAAAACACGGATTAAGCCATAAACAACACTGCGTGGCTCGTTAAGGACTTTCACAATGCAGACTAAGTGCCAACTTAATTGTCGCTCGGCTCCTGCTGACTCAAACAGCGCGAGCCCTTCCAACCAGACTGAATTTCTAATCAGAGCCAGCGATTAAACGGCCAGTCATACTGCGGAGAAAGTTTCTAGAACGTCCATCACACAAGCAGAAACAGGAGAGATTTGGTCCTCGTCTTGCCTGGGTCTGCTTCAAATTCCTGCTAACGTCAGCCAGTCAGTCCGAGCGCTTAATGAAACATGCCGCCCTTTTGTTCTCAGCAGATTCTGATCGATCTCTGTGATCCAGCCAGGTGGTGCCAAACCATGTCAGTTCAGTCAACTAACAGAGTCTGAAGGAGTCAGAGTTCTGTGAACTGACCTCTGTTTTGGGACACCAAGGTATTCAAAATATTTGAATCACATTGTTTTCTGTAACGACAAACATTTTTGTCTTATTTGCTAGAATTTGACCCTAAACATTTTTTTTTCAAACTCAGCACATTTTGTTGTTGCTATATGAGTGGAGAGCCACTCATATAGCCATCCCTCAATTCTATATATTGTGCTTGAATCTATTTTATACCTGAGAAAATTGTTGCATATTCAGCATATTGAGTAGATCAAATGAAAGAAATGGGAACAAATGTTTTACAGTGACAAGCTGCAAAGTGTCTAAAGGTACAAGGAGCCTAGATAAAGGAGTTCCAACCACTCAGCATTAGTGTTATCACGGTACAAAAATTTCAGAATTCGGTACCAATACCAGTGAAAATCCACGGTTCTCGGTACCAATTTCGGTACCAAAGCAAAACACAAAAACATGAATTGAACAACAAGCTATTTTTATTAATAACAAACAATA
>JBBPDE010000155.1:230285-242929 GCA_037974605.1 Nannopetersius ansorgii | reverse complement strand
ACGCAGCCTGAATGCGCGCGTCTGTGCTGCAAGTAAAGCGCATGCGCAAGATCGGTTTGAAATCGGCAATATGTGTGGCCGATCGATCGGTGCATCCCTAATAATGCTTTATCTTTATGCTGAGAAAAGGAATGAGTTGATTGCTCAAATGGAGAAGCAGCTTAGAAAATGGTGTGTATGGCTTCTTGCGGGACTGTGGCTTCTAGTTCCTTTTGGTTGCAGCAGGAAGACACTGTATTACATCAGAGCACTGTGACAGTGTGACTGGACTGTGCTGGTAATTGGTAGTACTTTAGCATTCTTGGTCCTTATTATAGACATCTAATCATCCACACTGTTGTTTCTCCACTCAAAGGCTGCTTATTTAGTGTTGGGAGTGGTCTTTTAGCCCAGAGCCAATAACACAGACAACCAAGGCCAATGGCAAACCAAAATAAATCACAGGAGCAAAGAGCCCAGGATGTGTGAGCAGTTAAATAATGAGTCTGTTATGGCTACTACTTGATGAAAGAACATTGGTGTTAGACATTGGGGAACTTCATGCTTAGTTAAGTTGCAGAACCCAACATCGTCTTCAGCAATGCCTGCGTGGGTTGTAGATATAGGTTAAGGCAATGCTTCTCAACCTTTTCAACATTAAGACCCACCTATCCGTCACAGCACATTACCTTAATGGTTGATTAAGGTATGAATAGGTTATGGTATGTAATAACTGCAGTATTACAGTCAACAGTGTGCTAACTCTCACTGGAATAAAATATAAGATTTATTGCTGGCTCATTTATTACTTATACTCATATATGCATAATATTGATAATACAGACTGATTATATAATGTGTGCGGTTTTGCCAGTGTTTTGGGTTGTTTTAAAATAACAGTGGTTCAAAAATCCATGCAGCTAAACGGAGGTGAATCAGTATCAAATATCAGATCATATTTGCTAATACTAACATATATAAAAGGTATATTGTGCAGTCACATATGCAGAAAAGTGAAACAAAATGCAGGTATTTTTGTACGGATTACAATAATGAGTATGGTTGTCTTTGGTGTAGCCTTAATAGAAATACAACAGTCTGGTCTATTCGAAACAAGGAAAAAGCCTTTTTATAATTAATACTGTGATTTATTCTGATATTGAAAATTAGCAGTATTGTCCTGCAATAAGATGCTGGATATTGCTGGGGTGTTGGAGACTGAGATATTACTACTGCGGTGTGAAACTGTTATTTATTTATTTTCTTGTTTCCTGAATGAATTCAGAAGCAGTTCATTCCATGCTGTCCTGCGGCGCAGAGTCGAATTGAACACCGCTGTCAGTGTAAATCATTCAGGAGTGTCAAGCTGAGGTTGCTAACATTAGGCGGCAGCACAGATGGATAAACTGGAAAACCTGCGGTTACATCATTTTTTCGGGGTTTATGCTGCTCTGTTTTTGAGGCAAATTAAATCAGAGGCTTGTCTCTTGGAGGGTTGCTCTTCCTGTCTGAGGCTGCAGAGCCTCGGAGATGAAGACGCAGACACGGCGGGGTGTTGGAGGGTTAGGCTGTTCTCTGAGGAGACCCATTAGTCCTGGATCCTCAGGAGGAAAGGGCTTTTCTCCTGGCACTAAATAATGCCACTAAGATAGAGATGCTGCAGCTATGGGACTGAATGTCTTCTTGTGTGGTAGAGATTTAAAGAGTCTAACACAAGTTCAAGAGTTCAGATCTTAATGTTTAATCATTTGTCCTGCTGTTCTGAACGTCTGCTGTACGTATCAGGGCTGGTAAGGGTGTTCTTGACAAAACCAGCTTGAGCTATAGCTTCCTAATTTCCTGCTGATAACATTAGCTCATATATATTATACATTTATATTTTTATACTTCCTGCAGTTTGTTAAATGGTGCTTTACTGACTGATGTGGTTACTTCTAAATCATCCAAAAAAGATGAATATTGCAGCACTAGTGTGGAAACTCAAACATATTTGTGTTTTTTATTTTCACATCGTTTCTTTTCATAGAGAAAGTGTTTTTGTTTTTTGTTTTCAAAATTAGGATTTGACTATAAAAAATGTTTTGCTATAAATAAACTGAGTGGTTGGTGTCAACCCATCATATTGCCCAGCTGAAATATAATTTGTGCTCTACATGAATGTAATTATTATGATGTAAAGAAATCTTTAATGTTACTGTTTTTTCAAAGCAGGACTAGAACCAAGGATTATTCATGTATGAATGACCAACATTGTTTGTGCTAACTGTGATGGACTTTACCCGTAAAAGCATTAAAAAGCTGTAGTCTAACCCTCTTTATCGTAATGAAATTTCTTATTGTGTGTGTGTGTGTGTGTGTGTGCGCGCGCGCGTACGGCAGGCTCAGCTGGTGGATCTGAAGTCAGAGCTGACGGATGTGCAGGCGGAGAAGACAGTGGTGGAGAAGGAGGTTCATGAGCAGCTGCTCCAGCTTCACGCCCTCCAGCTGCAGCTCCACGCCAAAGCCGGCCAGACTGTCGACTCCAGCTCCATCAAAGACAGGATGGTGCGCTCCACAGACTGTTCTTCTGGCTCTTCCTCTGTTTGCTCCCTAGTCTGGTTCCACTGAGAAGAGTTTAGCCTGTGTTTGGATTTTATTTTAAGTGCTAAAGTCTTCTCACTCTCCCAAAAGCAATGGATCAACCCAGACAGGTTTGAGGCCTGAAGTTCTTTGTTTATGCCCTGGAACTTCAGGGCAGCTAGCAGGCCCTTATGAACATGTCTTGGTTGATTGACTGAATTTGGGGTGTGGAGAAAAACTGTAAATTCAATTTGGGTTGAAGTCTTACTGTTAAAGACAGCTATTAGATCAGGTCATTGTTTTTAATCATGGGAATGTATGAGCTCATCGCTAACACACATGGTTTTAGCTTCTGTTTTGACAGTTTTTTCTCAAGAGTTTGCTCGAATGATAACTGAATGCTTCTTTTGCCTGCCTGACCCTCTTAACACTGCGTTTCTAACTTTTGACCTTCTGTTTCTCTCCTTGGCCTTAAGCCTGTTCCCTCCGTGGAAGAGATGGTAAGTGCTTTGTAACACTTTCTTGCCACCCATGTCCTCACTAGGGCTGTCACTATTGATTCTATTAGTATTTATGACTATACCAATTGATTAAATTATTATTTTCACAATTTAGTTTAAAAAAGCCAAACAATTGATGCATAATAGCCTTAGGAGGACTAGCATTTTATCGGGAAAAGGAACGACTTTAAAAGACCTAGGTTTTGTTAGAATGTGTGTTTGTCCATGGTCTCTGTTTCTTACTGTAAGAGAAACCAGTGGGGCAATTAAAAAATATACAGTATCTTCTCATGCACACAACCAAGTAGTTATTGCAGATTTAATTGTAATCAATATTCTTCCAGTGATTGAGTAATCAACTTTAATCAAGTATCATAATCGTGACAGCCCTACGCCTCTCGTCCTGTCTGTAGCTCCGTCCTTATAAATGTCCTTCATAGACGTGTAGTTTTGTGCACTAGTCCAGCTGCTGCTCTGCAGATGAACAGTCCTGTCTGTTGGTGGTTTATGTTTGCACTGGACTAACAGTCATTACTGACCCGCTGGCTTGGCTTTAGTCAAAGTTAGGCCTGTCACCAATATTACATAATCTCTATATTGCAGTTATTAAAGCTAATGGCAGTTACTTTCCACAAACAGAGTATGAATTTTGCTGCATTTTTATCAGTTGAGTTCTGGCTAATAAAAAAGGAGAGGTTCATTGAGACATGTCAGTTATAACATTTAAAAGTACAGCATCAATTAATATTTATTGTATAATATATAGGATATATTACTGGAGCTGGCCAATATGACATTTGTAATTATTTAAATTGTCATAGCATGTCTCAGTACACTTTTCTGAACACATCAATATATTTTAATACTCAAAGCAACTGCATGTTTCATTAGAAATCTGGCATAATAATTCTGTTTCGTTTGATTTACTGCAAGTCAGTGTTAAATATATAAAGATATTTAAAACAAAATAAATGAAAAACATAATTTTTTTATGACTACTCATTCTTTTCTATGCTTCTGGGCCATGATTCTCTGCCACATTGAAAGAGTATTTGCTTCACAAAGACCCTTTAGTCATTATATTGAGTACAATTGAGAATTGTATGTATTTTCATGAAGGCCAATGCTTTGGACTAAAGTAAACCTTTGTTAATGTGTAGTTCTTGTGTCTAGAATGCCTGTGTGAGTGTGTGAGTGTGTGGTCTGATGAATGCTCTTTTTTTTTCCTGCCCCACTGGTTTGCCTATGTAGAGGTGCAACTAACTCTAATGTGAGGTGACTGCGTTTGCCCTAGGTGATCTTTGTGTGTGTGTGTGTGTGTGTGTGTGTGTGCTTGTGTGTGTATGTGCTGCTGTCTCCCACACATTTCAGCAGGGCATCTCCACAGCTACAGAGCTTCTCAGCTTTCCATTCTTTAACATCCTTTATCTCTTGAACAGGAGAAGGAGCTGGAGGCCAGTAAGAAAGAGAAGGTGAAGGAGGTGAAGCTGGAGGCTGAGGTGAGGATGCTTAAAAAAGAGAACGAGGCCCTCCGCAGGCACATCGCAGTACTGCAGGCAGAGGTGTACGGCGCCAGACTGGCAGCCAAATACCTGGACAAAGAACTTGCTGGGAGGTAAATGAAAGTGTTACAGATATGACCAATGGGCAGAAACTCTATCTCAGGCTGCATTATACTGAGTACTGAGGTAGCAACTGTGTTCTGCAGGGTTCAGCAGATTCAGCTGTTGGGCCGAGACATGAAGGGACCAGCTCACGATAAACTGTGGAACCAGCTGGAGGCCGAAATCCATCTTCACCGCCACAAGACCGTCATCCGAGCCTGCAGAGGGCGCAATGATCCAAAGAAACCCCTTCCATCGCCAGCTGGACATGTAAGAAGTCTTAGTCTCAAACAGTTACTGACCCATATTTCACCAAAGCTTCGATTAAAATGTTAATTAATGAATCACCAGTGTTCCATTTATTTCATATGTGAGAAATGTATTCCATATGTGAGAGGCTGTGTAAGGACTAAGGACTAAACAAAGGGGCAGGAGGTGTAGCAGTTGCCAGAAAGACAATGACACAATATAATATTTAGGCCATGATACAGTATTATTGAGTTCAGATGTGTTCTGTATAGGAGTCTCTCCAGTCCTTGTGTTGACTCCTCTCACATTTCCACTTGCGCCCTCTTGTGGATACTGTGTTATCAGTGTAGACATATGTACCAATATAAGAACACATTATTTTTAAAAAGTCTAAAAAACATATTGTCCCTTATTGCTTGGTGAAGGGGGGAGCTATATAATTTGGGGAAATATCAAAAGCTAAGGAAAGTTAGTCTAAAATGTACAAAAAAAATTTTTAAACCAGTATTATTAAATTTCTCTAATTAAAACATAATATTCAACAGTGTATATATGTAATTAAAATTACAGATTTTTAAATGTACTTTTAATTAAGAATTGTACTCTTCCAAACTGTGAAACTGATATTTAAAACCTGGTTCTGTACATGGATTTCAGAAGTGGTGGGTAAAAGATAACAGTGGCAGATGGAGAGACTTTGATCATGACTAAACTTGCTTGGAATCTGGATCTGTAGGTTTATAGATGTTCCTGCAGCTGAAACTGTTCCATAGCCCAGCACCACTGCTGCAAGTGTGCTCTACTGTCTGTGTATTAAATATGTAGTGTTGCAGACTGCCTCCCTGTCTTTTCTGTGTCAATATGGCTGCAGGTATAATGAAAAACTGTTTGCTTTTTGTCATTGACCTCCTGCCCTTCCTTCATTAGGACCCAGACTCTCTGAAGAAGACTCAAGGAGTTGGTCCCATCCGTAAAGTGGTTTTGTCTAAAGAGGATCACGAGGGCCTTGGAATCTCAATCACGGTGAGTCAAGACTTCCATAAATGTCTTCCGTCCTTTATCTCCTCTTTTGAGATAGCCAGAAAGAAAGAAACCATCTAAACATCGCAAAAAATGTTTCGCTGAGGGGAGATAGAGGTCCAAAAAGTGATAGAAACAAATGTTTCAAATAAGATGGGAGATAATGGGGTCATCAGTCCATTTGGAAAAATAGTAACTCAAATTAGCATTAAATTCAAGCAACACAAGCATAACAAGAGCTCCAAGATTAACATTTTAAATGTGTATGTCAGGGATACCAGACTGAGGTACTTGTGGTGCACAGCTCTGAAGAGACTGGTGTTTTCTCGCTTCTGATTTTGGAATTCAAAGCATAAAAGCTTTGGTAAATAGCAGATGAAGCGAGTCAGGAGTGTGTTTGAGGCAGAATACTACAGAAGTTGGTCTTAAACCACTGCATTGTGTGAGTTGTTGCCCTGACCGGTCTTAGGACTGCCGTGTTGTGAGCTCTCAGGACTGGGCAGCTGGATGGTCTAGTGGTTTGGGCGTTGGCCCTACAATCAGAAGGTTGCAAATGCTAGTGTCACCACTGAGGTACCCTTGAGCAAGGTACCGTCCCCATACTCTGCTCCATGGGCAGCCTACTGCTTCGCTTGGTGAATGGATTAAATGCAGAGAAGGAATTTCATGTTGTTCACACTGTGCTGTGGTGTGACTATATGGGTAATTATATTAAATCTAAAATAATGGTGTCAGATTTGCTGAAAGTGAAGATTTTTGTGATGTTTGTGTTCCCCCAGGGTGGTAAAGAGCACGGTGTTCCCATCCTGATTTCTGAAATACACCCGGCCCAGCCTGCAGAGCGCTGTGGGGGGCTGCACGTGGGAGACGCCATCTTAGCTGTCAACAACATCAATCTGAGAGATGCAAAACACAAGGAAGCCGTTACCATCCTCTCCCAGCAGGTCACATCCTCCCACAGCACACACATTCAAATGAAATGTGCATAATGTTTGCAGGGTGGATGGAACAATAGAAAGTTTGATGAAACTTTTTCAAGTATATTAAACAAGTTTTAAAAGTACATTGACATAGTTAATCAAAAATCAAATTTTCAGTTTTCCATTTACGTCTGGCCAGGACATGTTTGGAATCCAAATTTTGTTTCTTTTGTTTAGAACTGGTGCTGCAGTGCCATTACTATCAAACTCTGCACGTCCACAGACACCTAAATGGTTTCTCTGAAACTCTCAGCCTACATCCAGATCTTCATTAGGGTGGTGCAGACTTGTTGATTTTTATAGCTCTCAGTAGATAATGTAGTGTTCTAATACAAATTCACAAAACTTACCACCGCTATTTCACACACAATCAGAGCTGATCAGATTTCTTTGTTTTCAGGATTATTATTGTCCCCTGAGGTACTTAATGAAAAAACAGGCCCTGTTGAATAACAATAGTACAGCCAAAGGCCACTCCACTCTAATGGGGAGCTGAGTTTTTTTGGGGGGAGGGGGTGTAAAAACCTTTTTTTGGCAAGGAATGGGGAAGAAATTTGTAGATGGGTGCATTAGCCTTGCCAAAAATGCACTGTGGCCAAAGGGGTGGGTGCTAGCTGCACATGCCTGCACTAATTTGAGGCTTGTTTTTGCCCTGCAGAGAGGAGAGATTGAATTTGAAGTGGTGTACGTGGCTCCAGAGGTGGACTCAGATGATGAAAATGTGGAGTATGAGGATGACAGTGGACATCGCTACCGCCTGTACCTGGATGAGCTGGAGGAGGCTTCAGCCTCCAGCCATGGAAACGGCCCTGCAGAGCTCGCCACGCTGCAAGGCAAGTCTTCACTGTAAGGCTTAACAAGTGCAAGAGGTCTGTGTCTGTGTGTAGTGCCTGGCGGATATTAAAACAATTAACTCATTGATTACATGGAGCCGATCATTTCATGATCTGAAATAAAACACTGTTACTTTTAACTAAGCAAACCATGGATGATCCATAATTGGAGAAACATTTGGCAGGGCTACAAGTTCATGTTCCAAGCAACTATCTTACTGCTATGTAGAATCCAAATCTGTCAAGAGTGAAATGCTAAAACAGACGAGCAGCTAGAAGAAGATGAAAGTGTGCTTTGATGTTGAATTACACAGAATCACGCCGGTTCACTGGTTGTCCTTCCTTGGACCACTTTTGGTAGCTTGGTGTGAACCATCGTAAAAATGCACTCACACCACCGGTGAACTGAATCAGGGTTCAGCTGGAAGCTGACAGTCAGCAACTGGAACCGTAGTTTAATTATTTGGTCAGCGTGTAGTATTTACACTTGGGAACCATTTGATTAAACGAGACTTTGCTGGTGGTTCATGGATATGATTCCATTATTGTGAATAAATCGATTGGACATCAACATTGTTCAGTGTATCCTTTGGGCCCCAGTGTGAACTTAAAGTGCATCAGATTCATGAGTCACATAACTAAAATTAGACACTGGGCTTTTAGTCCACTGTTTACCACAAATGTTTGTGAATTCTGTACTTTTCTGTGTTCAGTCACCTGAACCTTTCCTCTGAGATCCAGGAGTAGAGCTGCACGATTTGGATATTGCGATTTTACTGCTACATATTGCAATTGTGAGGCTTTTCAATATTAATATTAAGTTGCTGTCACTTTTCTGGAATTAAAACACTTTTCTGGAATTAAAATAATTGTTTCTAATTATTGTTTTTATGGTACATTTACCTCCCATCAATACTGTATATAAATTAAAAATAAGCTGCAAAACAGTCTGTGTTTGTCTCAAGTTTGTGATGTCTCAAAACCAATGTACAGCAGTTTAGGTCCGCCCAGTCATGCACCGATACTGCACCACCTTTAATGGTAAAATAATTAGACTTTTGTTGGATTGCCTGAAGACCTCGGTTCATCAGAACACCCAGTAACCCACCTGTGATTGGTCACCTTGTCAGAAATGCTGGGATTGGTTAGAGGCTCATTTGCATACTGTGGCCTTTTGTGATATCGGTATTGGAGAGACTGATAATGTCTCTTAATTGCTTTACTATGTTGGAATGTAAGGAAAGGCACAACTAACACTTGATTGACTGATTTGCTTTTCTCGTGTGCAGCTGTGGAGAAGCACCTGAGGGCTGATGCAGGCGAGAACGGAGACACTGGCATCTCCAGTGAGAGCCCCTCAGAGGAGACCCCCTCGAAGACAGCCGAGTCTCCAGAGAGCTCCTCCTAAAGAGATACAGCGAGCCAAATGAGATGGAGAAAGAAAATTAGACTCTGTCCATGTATGATATGTAACATATGAGATGTGTTTTGTAACATATGGAGAAGAGACTGAGATTCAGAGTCCACTGGAGGTCACACAGAGAGGAAGAGGAGGATGGTTTCTCACACTGTGGTCATGGAAGGGCACAGGAAGCGTCTCCAAATGCATCATCTCCTGTGATCATGTACCAAACAGAAGCAAAAAGGCAGATCTGAGAATAATCTGAATTCTCAGCTCAAAGTGAGAATCTGCTCCAGTTCTATGATGCAGTAAGAGCTGTAGGGCTGCACACTATAGACAGAATATCATAATGGGGTTAGTTATCTTGTGATATAACCAACATATTGGGATGTAATCCCATTATACAATCCTACTGTGTGTGTGTTCCATTACATTACAGCTAAAAAAAAAACAACTAACATTTAATGCAACAGTCAACCTACAAAATATAAAAAAAAAAATTAAAAATTAAAATTAATTGATTGGGTAGAGGATTATTTCCACAATGCAATTTTTTTGCCGTTTCTAATATTATTATAATGATGATTAGCAACTGTGCAGCCCTACAGAGATGGAAAGTGGTAGTTTTTTTAAATTATTAATTTAATATAATAACCGCTGTGTGCAGATCCTGAGAAGGTAAACTGTGCTGCTGTGATGATCCAGAGTTCCTTCTTTCCTGTTCTAACTCATTTAGACTGTGAGTGGATATAGCATCCAGTTGTCAACCTACAGCATATAATCATTAACGAACATGATTTTTTAAATTTTTTTTTTTTAAAAAACTGTCTCTGCAACCCAGTGTGTCCTCCCTAGTAATCTGCTGTTCAGAACCAATGAAAATCTGAGCACCTCTTTTTAATGCCATGTTAAATGCACCTACACTGTAAAGTACGAGGAACATCACTGTCTGTGTCGCATTTTAATTGAATGCAGTACCTCTTCTCTCACAGTATCAGTACATATATGGCGTTCTGTGGGCTGTTTTTAGTTAAGGGACATGTTCTTTAGGGAAAGTATAAAGTTTATTGATCGGATAGCCTCTATTAGGATGAGTATTTGAGAATAAAGATGGAGATGGAAATGGTGGCACGGCAGTTTTATGCACAGTAAAGATGCTTCCAAGCCTACAATGCAATGCTGGTGTTAATGTTGTAAAGTAAAAGGATAAAGAGTTGTGACGGAATATAAGGAAGCAGTTTGGTCAGTAGTTTATCCATTTTGTTTAGTCGTCTTTGCCAAAGGAGGGTGGTGTAAGTGTCCAAAGAGAGATGAGTGACCAGGATGGTGTTTGATAAAGCAGGATTTCTGTCCAAGCAGTGTATCTTAAAGGGGAATTTTGCTGATTTTTCAAAATCTGCGCAATTCCTACTAAGCTGTAAACAGATTTGCAGTGATTTGGTTTAAAATTGCCATTGTAGAGAACTTGGACAAAACTACCAAAATGTCTTTCAAAATCTGTTCTTTTATATACACACATATATAGATATGCTTATAATGACATGGTGAGGATTCTGAATCAGCCAGTGGATTAATAACCATTTCCTGGCATTGCTTTCTGTGTAGTCTGGTTACTGTCCCAGTTACTGTCGCAAGTTTCTCTTGAAGGAGTATTTTTACATCAGAATACCCTGAATGTTTTCATTTTCATTTATTCATGCTGAAATTTTGGAAACTCAGAATTCCCCTTTAAAGGAATACTCTTGGTGTATCTGCTGCTTCTACAGCACATGGTCTAATCCCACGGACGAAACTCCAGAACTTGGAGGAGTACAGAAAAACCTTTTGGCCCAAAAGCCAGTAGGTGTTTTTAAGGTCCGCATGTTTGTTTTAAACACAAAAAGACGCGTCCAAATAATCAGCAGTGTGTTCTAGATGCGGTAAAGTGGGATCAGTGTGAAACATTCCTCCTACTGGACTGGCAGGACTCCCGTCTGAGGTTATTTGTGTGAATTCTGTGAAAAGCGCTCCAGCAGGGTGGCCAGCTCTTTGCTTTCTGACCCATCACACATCCTGCTCTGGTGTTTCACCTGAAAAAAATGTGCAATATGTGTGTTTAAGATGTCGGGAAAAGAGATTTTT
The DNA here is from genome assembly GCA_037974605.1 of Nannopetersius ansorgii. Classification (NCBI taxonomy): domain Eukaryota; kingdom Metazoa; phylum Chordata; class Actinopteri; order Characiformes; family Alestidae; genus Nannopetersius; species Nannopetersius ansorgii. The sequence goes on along the minus strand of JBBPDE010000155.1, from coordinate 231,682 downwards.
GAGTCATTTTTGTTAGTTTCCTTGTTCCTTTACATATCTTGTCCGAGCCATGTGTTCTGTTTCTGATTTCTTGCAGTTTAAGAAGTCATTTCCAGATCCTTGAGAATCATAAGAATTAATAAATGTAAATCAGATGCAAACCTCAATGCCTGCCCCACTAACCGCTGCATATTTAGGTAGAATTCTAGCTGAATAGCAATAAAGAGACCAGTATTCCACCTGCTTGCAGCTCTGAGACCTTTTACAGGGATGTAACCTCACCTGTACACAGCCTGTGTGTGTGTGTGTGCGCAACCCTGTTCCTGTAGGTTGACACTGTATTTCTGAACTAACAGTCCCTCCACTCTCAACCCTCTGAAAGGACAATGTTTCAGACAATCGCTCGTTTCTTGTCAGCCTGTTGGTCTGCGTGGGGTGAGCTGGCTCAGTGAAGAGGATTTCTTTTCTGAATTTTTTTTTTGCTGATGTTGGATGGTGTTTGGTGTCAGTAGGGCTTCAGAGATCAAACTGCATGTTTTAGGAAACGCTGAACAAGCAGAAAAGGAGCCCATAGAGACAAACGCTCTTGTAGTTTTTACTGTTTTTACCCTCCACTTTTTTCATATGGTTTGTGTGATTGTTAATCCTCTTACTACCCCCCCGCCCCCTTCCTCTAGTGTCATATGATCTGTATTTCTGCAATCTGAAAAAGATTTGGTATAAATGTCTTATATCTGTAGTTACTCAAATATAACAATATTTGAATAAACTTACATTTGCCCATTTTGCCGTATTTTGTTTTCGTCTGATAGTGAGAAATATTGAAATACTGTTTTAAGATTAAGATGAAAGAAAGATGAAAAAAAAAAAGGTAGGACTTTTTTAAAACAGTGTAATGCTGTTGTTCCAACACCAGGGGGCTATCGAAATGCATGTGTTCCATTAGAAGCATACATTATGTGGAAAAAAGTGTTGGGACACACCTGTTTCAGGGTTTGGGCCCTTTACTTCTAGTGAAGGACATTCTTAATGCTTCGGTAGATCAAGACATTTTGGACAATGACATGCTTCCAACTTTGTGGACCCTGTTTGGGGAAGAACCTTTTTCTATTCCAGCATGACTGTGTCCAAGTGCACAGAGCGAGCTCCATAAAGACATGGCTGGAGGAGTTCAGTGTGGAAGAACTTGACTGACCCACACAGAGTCTCAATGCCATCCAACACCTTTGGGATGAACTGGAACGGCGATTCCTGTCCTCTACAGAAAATGCTAAATTTTGTGGAAAGTCTTCCAAGAAGAGTGGAAACTGTTATAGCTGCACAGTGGGATCGAAGTCTATGGATTAAAATGCAGTGCATTAAAGTCCCTGCTGGTAATGGCCAGGCATTCCAATAATTTTGTCCACATAGTGTACCTG
>JBBPDE010000155.1:155678-169597 GCA_037974605.1 Nannopetersius ansorgii | reverse complement strand
GATACATTTTCTCAGTTTAAACTTTTGTTCCGTGATTTATGTTCTATTCTGAATAAAGTATTAGAAGTTGGCACCTCAACATCATGGCATTCAGTTTTTATTCACGATTTGTATAGTGTCCCAACTTTTTTGGAATCCGGTTTGTAAGATTTGGATCATTTTCTCTCCTCCTAAAACCTCCTAAATTTAGCCCCTGAAAAAGAGTCTTTCTCTAATCTCAGCCTGAACCCAACACAAGATAATAAAATACTTTATATTTCTCTCATTACTGTAATTTTTATTAATCTCAAATCGTCAGATCTTCAGATAAACCACAAGATCCAAATTTAGCCTTAAACTCAGTGATCAAATTTATTCACTTGCAAATTGTTTTGCGATCCATGAGGTTGTTAAAGAGAAGAAAATTGAGAAGCTGATGAGAACTTCTGTCTTAAGCCAATTTTTTTCTTTTGCTCCTTATTTCTCATGAAAGGGGGTTTAGGAGAAACAAGTCAGACTTTAATAATCTCAAAATAATGATGATGCAAAGAAAACACTGCTGTGAGCAGTAGATCCTCTTTCAAATCATGAAGACAAACCTGATGAAGATTTTTGAACTGCAAGGTTGGCAAACCCTTTTTTAACCTTTCTTTTAGATGCCCTACTGGAATTAGTCCATGAACACTAATCGTATTACTGAGATTAAAATGGTCATCATTTAGTTTAGCAGCAGTTCAAATAAGTGGTGGTACATAAACCTTTTTGCTCTTTGATTTACATCCGTTATCTCATTTAGCTCATTAACATTGTGACATAAACCCCATCTCAGACCTCAGCACTTTACTGACAACACTGCATCATTGCTTTCTGTTCGGTTGAAATGGCTTCTCATCATGGAAAGTTGTTTTTTTACTGTTCACACATAAAGAATACAAACTAATAACTGAGAAGTCAACGAGGCACAAACTCTACTGTCTGATTGGGCTGAAGATACATTTCAGTGGGAGTTTTCTATGATGTTAACCAATTTATCATTAACTCTGCGAGAAATGTGAAGGTGATCCAAGACATCACTAACAAGTTCACTAGGTTCTCATCACACAGATAGAAGAACTAAAGAACACACAAATAAAAAACAAAAAATCAAACAAGACCATAAATAATAAAAGACCGCAATAACCTCTGACAGAAAAACTTTCCACTGGTTCGACTCCATGGACGTGGTTTTGGGACGATGACCGGGCAGAAACTGTGTGAAGAGAATAGTCAAAAACACCGTTACCAGGAAGAGATACACTGGAAAAGTGTGCTACAAGTTCTGTTTTGCTACTGCATTAAGATCAGAAATCCTCTCAGGGACCTTAGTAAGCCATACCTCACCACATATACTCCAGAATACTGAGGTATTTACAATTACACATTGTTATCCCCTCTCACATATGACTGCGACTAACGTATGATGAATACAACCTTGCATCTTCAGTTCAGAAGAGGTCAAATTTGAGCAATAACATAAATAACTTCAGCAACAACAGCAAAGACTAACAAGCACTTCAGCATTCTTGAGCATTTTATTAACTTAACACTGCCCTTGAGGACTCACTCAACAATTGCCTTGTCTGTATATGTCAACTGTGATTCTATCTGGGGAGATGAGCCTCTTGACCCTGCTGGAAGTAACAACTGCAAAACATGTACTGTACCATGTTATCAGAATTGTCCTCTTGTCCTTCTTATAGGAAAAGCTGACTCTTTTCCTATAAGAGCGCAAGCGGTGAAGTCAGTGTTATGGTAAGTTCATAACATTGCTGAAATCTAAACACTAAAGATCTTTCAGTGGAGGGCATTGTGTCCAGTGAGAAGTTCATGAAGATGCATGGTACCCCTTAGCCGCTACAGAGCCCTCACTTTCTGCCCTCACTATTTGCTAGGCATTCTCTTATCACTACCTTCTACTGGGAGCTACAAAAGCAGGTGCAGATGGAGGTGGCCTGCTGAGAGGATTCCTAAGCTGACTAATTCCTGGAAAATTAAGGTAAGAAAACCTACAGAACTGCCATGGTTACACTGTTGCCCCATGGTCTATGGCCATACCATAAATAAAGAAGTTGCAGAAGCAATTGAGAGTGTGCCTGAACAAAGAATTTCTGTAATGGAGGGTCCTGATGGAACTGATTGTATAAGTATTAGTCAGAGATTCTGCTGGATGCCTGGCGGTTAGGGAGTTATTGGAATTTTGTGGGTTTGTATCCCAGGACTGCCAGAGGCACCACAGAGGCACTTTTGAGCAAGATGTCATCGCCTAACACCACTTCCCAGGCCCTATTGTCGGATGCCCACTGCTTAACTTGTCGAATGGGTTAAATGCAAACAACTCAAGCAATTTTCTCCAGAATCAATATTGTATTTTTAAAAAGTATTGTAGCATGTCCCAAAGACATCTTGGACTCATGTGGAGATTGCAGCCTGGCCCTCTTTGTGCAAATGTTATAGTTTGCAGTTCAGACTTCATAATTTAATCTTCGTAGAAAGTTTTTAATCTTTTTGCTTCGCTTGGTGAATGGGTTCAATGCAGAGGACAGTTTTCACACAGTGTGCTGTGCTGTGTTTATGCATGACAAATGGTTCCCTTTCACCATGAATGAATACACGGAAATGAGCCCAGCATTTTCACTGTATTGGAGTACTTTTGCTGACATGTATGTACACGAAATTTTATTAAAGAAGAATCACTTAATTTGTATTCAGAAAGAAGAAGTGTAAACTGCTTTGTTTCCATGTCTGGGGAGTAATAAAAATGTCAACACCCCACCTGCATTTCAGACCTTCCATAACCTGCACACGCCATGTTCTGCATCAGTGACATCCTCATCTACTCTGGGAATGTAGAGGAGCACATCTGTCAATGAGAGCAGTACTGACTTCCTTACCTTAAACTGAATATTAAAATTGCACTTAATGGTTCTAAGATTACGCCCTGAATCCTGAGGGGCTTCACACAGAAGTGTGCAAGTTTCAAGGAGTGCAGAATTAACTCCAAGACTGTCAAGGAGTTACAAGTTTGCCTCTATCAGTGATTCAACAGGAACTTTGGTACCAAAGACACACCCAACCAGGTGACAATCTGGTCCCTGCTCACAAATCCAACCACAACACAACATGGCATCAACAATTCAGTTATCAAGGAACTGGTGGCCCTCCGCTCTGATATGTTAAGGGTGTACTCACACTAGGCAGCTTGAACCGTGCCCGAGTGCGTTTGAACACCAAAGCACGGTTCGTTTGACTAGTGTGAGTGCTCCGAAGAGGTGTGCCAGAGCACAGTTCATTTGAACTCGGGTGCGGTTTGCATGTAGTGTGAGCGCTAACTGTGCTGGAGCACGGATCAGGACGTGTGACATCCCGTTTTTGCGACACTTCAAAACCATTTTTCATACCACAAAAGCGACAGACCTTAAGAGGGCAACAGGCTGTGAGAGGGCTGTGGACCACTGCGGACCAAACGACTCAAAATTACTATCAAAAAAGTAAACAGAGCGATAGACTCCATTGCGTTCAGAGAGAACGCCGCTCTTCCGCTCTTCCTCTTCCTGTCATAATGACTTAAGCGTGCTCCGGCATGAATGCTGAAACCCAGTGTGAGTGTGGGCCAGAGGGGGAGTGGGGAGGGGGGGCCATCGTACTTGGGTCCGGTTCACGGCAACCGTGCCTAGTGTGAGTACACCCTTAGTCATATACAGGGAGAATTCTGGCCAAGGGGCATTCTGGCAGCAAGAGTCCTGAGTCCTGAGCAAGGGTCCTGGGTCAGTCCCAAACTATGCAACTGACATTTCCAAATCTGTGCCTGGGGTGGTGTGATTCCTAATTATTGACCCAACCAAATGGGAGATCCCAACATGTTGCTAGAATACACAATTCTGTTATAATATTGTATTCATTCACCGGTCAGCGGCATTAAATGTTGTCTTTGTTGCTTTTTTTCTTGTTCCTTCACTCTTGCTCTCTATTTTTTCTGCACTTATGTAGTCGTGTGGTTTTCTGTTTTTTGTTCATGTATTACTCCATGTTTCTGGAGGAACATTGTTTCATTTCACTATCACTGTGGGTATGACTGAAATAACAATAAACCAAACCCGACTTGCCATGTTTATTCTTTACCTATTCTATTCAAATTGTCTGTAATTTTTAGTATGCTTCTAAATGCCCTTGTGCACTTTTTTATTCAAGTTCCTTGTCTGTCCAATGATTCTTAAACCATGTCTTTTTTGTTTTAATGGAAGTTCATTAAATAGTTCACAGTATTAATCAAGCTTGTCTTGCTGAGAGGCAGTTGTGTCCTTATTAGGAAGTTTTAAAATCCATGTAAGCCTTGAGCTTTCAGAGCACAGGGCTTTAATTGCTCACACAAGTAACAAAATTTTGCTCTTTCTTATTCTTAGAAATGTCTGCAGGCTTTGAAAATGTATTGTAGGAGCAAAAACACATGGAAGTCTAATTTGTAATTCAGAAAATTTTGGTCAGTGTCAATTTGCAAGGTTCTATAAGATGATCGAGTGCATTTTTACCATTTAAAAGAATCTTATGGTTGATGTGCCAGTGCTTATTATTCAACAAATAAAAATTTTAATTAAATAACTTGTCATCAGCCCACATGCCACATATATGTTTAGCATTTTTACGTGTAATTAATTCATTTTAATTGTGTGATTAAAATAACCATTAAAAAAGCCAACCTGGATAAAATCTATTGTTTAATGGAGATGCCTCAAGATAAAAGCCCTTAGTTCGAACATAGAGAAAATCACATTTATCATGACCTCCATCTTGAATAAAACCGATTAGCCCTCAGTGTTAACTCAGTATCAGAAATGCGCCAGGATGGAGACTCACATAAGTCTTAATCACTTTCCTATTCATGACTGGCGTTTAATTACAGAAACCGATTGTCTCTTTTTTATTGAGTATGGGTTGTGTTATTTTTTTTTTAATTCCCTTCCAGACATTCAAAGTCAATGGACTGTAAGAGTGTCATATGTCTTTCTGTCTGATTAAATGCAATTTCCATTTGTTTTTCAAGTTATTCTTTACGCTGAGAAAAGCAAGGCCAGCCATTTAAATTCATATTTGAATAACCATACGCTCCGGCAGAGCTGTTTGGCCATCTCCGAGCCCTGAAAGCACTCGCGCAGTCTGTACTGGGAAGACCTTGAAAGTTCTCTGACTGGTGTGCCACTGGTAATTCTTTATTCTAGTTCAGACGTTCAGAAGTATTTTAAAAAGTCTGTAAAAATATAAAGCCTTCCATCTTGTGAGGGCTTTGACATGACCGACGACAATCAGTCACTGATTGAGCCTTAATTTGTGGTTCTGTTAGAGCATGAAAAGGAGTTTAATTTCAGTCTTCCATAATAACTTTTGCTTCATTTCATAAAAACGAAATTAAAAGGAAGGCCATCTAAAGGCCATATCTGTGTGGATACAAGCATTGCTTTTGTTTCAGGAAAATGTACAGGGAATCTCAAATTGACCTCTAACTGACCAGAGATCACATGTTGTTCAACAGGAGTGAAAATCCTTTCTGTCAAAAATCGCCCTCCATTCTAATTTAATTGCAGTCTATTTCACATCCACTTTCACAGATAAAAGTTTCTAAATGGTCTTTAATGGGTGAATGGTTTTAGGGACCTTCACATTATGTAAAGCACAGTGTGTAAATGTTCTTCACACTCGCATTTCTCATTTACAGCATTGATCCTTTAACGAAAGCATCCATTGAAAGCCTCTTTCTGGTACCAAAAGTTCTTACACATATATTATATGGACAAAATGTCTTGGGACACTCCTGTTTTCCAGGGTTTGGGCTAGGCCCCTTAGACACGGTTAATCTTAATGCTTCAGCAGACCAAGACATTCTGGATAGTGCCATGCTTCCAACTTTGTGGACCCAGTTTGGGGAAGAACCATGCAGCACTTTTGGGATGAATTTGAATGGAGATCATGAGCCAGACCTTCTCATCCAACATCAGTGTCTGACCTTATAAATGCTCTACAGAATGAATGGACACAAATTCCCACAAAAACTCCAAGGTCTTGTAGAAAGTCTTCCAAGAAGAGTGAAAGCTGTTAAAGCTGCAACTCCATGTTAAAATCAATGGATTTGAATGCAATGTTGTTGAAGTCCTTGTTGATGTGTTGGTCAGATGTTTTTGAAGGGATTTTGAAGATACCATGGCTATTAAAGGTAGGCCTTTAGTTTGGCTATAGATGTCCAGACCCTGTCAAAACAATGTTTAATAAAAACAACACATTTATGATCATGCTAAATTATGCTAGATGATAACTGGGAGAGCTTGCTCTTAGTATGTAAGTACCAACCTAACACTGCTGCACATTAATTATTTTGCACACTCAGTTACTGTTGTACCTGTAAAAGACATCATGTGTCTGAAGGTTGTGACAAACATGAACATATCTTGGTTTTTACTGTTTGCTCATTTTGTACATAATTTGAAAGCAGCAGCTGCAGTCTGTGTGGTGTTAAAATACATAGGACCAACAGATATAGATCCAAAAATAGATCCAAAATGGCCTAGAAATGCATCTTGCCACAATAAGTCATACTGAGAAGTTTTTGTATTCTCCTGTAAAGTTACTTTTTTGGAGATATGAGGTTTTGCTTACAGTGAATGCATTTTAGAGCTTGAATGCAGTTTTATAGTGTTTTCTTGGGATAGAGCTCAATAGCTTTTTTCCTTTTCTAGCAACTGAAATGTGATTAGACTCAGCTTGATAGTGGCATACCTAGAATGTCTAGAAGGGTTAGAAAATATTTTGGTCCAATTCATCTTCAGCTACTGTAGAACTAACCAGTGGGAGAACTCACCAGGATGTATCAACCAAACCTTGCAACCTGTAAATACTAATATGATTCCACTGAATAAAAATTAACCAAAACGTTCTTTAGTTTCCTGCTATTGTTATGGCCTTCGGTTTGGCTTCTGGTTAGTGTGCAGTTGGTAAAATGCTGATTAAAACAACACATTTAATCCAAAGCGACTTCCATTCCCTAACTATAGGTGGCAGTCTCCCTGGAGACACTTGAAATTAAGGGTTGTGCTCAGGAACACAAGGGTGGTGCTGTAGGTTGGATTTGAACCCATGATCTCTTGATCCAAAGGCAAGTATCCTAACCACTAGACCAGCACCTGAACCACCTACAGTGCCCATATTACTCCTCCTGATTCTGTCAGCATGGCTCTTCTGTGGTGTGTTTAGGAGGATGTTGGGAAAAGTAATTCACAGGCAGGAATGTAGCTTTGCTGCCGAGAATTTCTCAGATGTTCATTTTGAGTTTACGGGTTGCTGTGACCACATCCCATGGATGGCACCTACTCAGGAAAATTACTTATAAAGTGAATCTCATCAACACTTCTATTTGCCATCCCTAGTGCCACACTAAGTGGGTTTGGTTTTAGTGACAAACATGCCGGGCATCTGATACCCACCCAGTGTCAACAACCAAACGTCACCTGGTATCTGATACAGTTTGAGGTCATTCCTTCCTGCGGCCACTTCTGTGGGGAGGCGCATTTATAGCTTGTGGTGAGGAGACGTTTTGGGGCTGAGGGATAGAGTGCGCAGGTTACAAGGGGGCAAGTGGGACACGGGATGGTAGAAATCACAGACGGAGTTATTAGCGCCACATTTTCACAGGGGCAAGAAATTCCACCCGGCTCAAATGTGTTTTGGCCGGAGGCCCAGCTCCTTGTCAAACCCATGACTGTCAGTCAGTGGCCTATTTCTGGCAAGGACCTGAATCCAGGCAGGGCCGAGCCCATTAGCAGTTAAAATTAGGGCGGGCCGCTTGTAACAACACATGCTCACTTCCAACAAAGGCGTGCAGGCCGGCGGGGCGGTGTCATGGTCATGTGCCATCCATCACCAGCCTGTGCTGTGATCTGGGAGACAGCTGGGTGTATGTTGGGGAGGGGCGGGGGGGATCAACAGCTTTTTGGGGGTGGCTGAAGTATGGAAGGGGGATGAAAGGGTAAGGGGAACCTTCTCATGAAGATTTGCAAAGTTGTTAAATAAAGGTGCATATTTGCTAACTGTCAGGCTAACCCTGCTTTACAGATACTGTTACATTCCTCAGACAAGAACCAGTCCTCCCTGATGGCCTGTTAAAATTAGCCAATTAAAGCTTATTGCACTTATATGATGTCACATATAGAATACATTTACAGTACTGTACAAAAGTCTTGAGAAAATGATGCTGTTTACTACTGGATGGTAGTGAGAGGTTACATTTAAAATGCTAATACCACAATAAATACAAATAACCATAATACAGTAAACAATGGTTTTGTGTTTAGCAAAGTGCTCGCTTAACAATTTCCATACCTCGCTCCTCACGGAAGGTCGGTATTTCTTGTAGCTCTGTCTAGTACTCTGTCTAATTGGCTCTTTTTGCAGTAAATTAAATGATGTGTGTTGCTTATGGAATTTAATAAATCCACACAATGACTGGAAACATCGAGCAGAAATTTGGAACCAAACCTGTGTTCTTCTAACCAACTCACAAAAAAGAAAAGTAATCTTGATACTTTTTATTGTGTTCTTGTTTATTTGCATTTCTGTTCACTTGCATTTTTGCTGGCAGAAAGAAACCCACTGCTAAATGGCTTCCAATCGTTTGCATAGGGGCTAAAGACTTTTGCACAATCTGTTTGCATTACTATTATAAAATAAGAGAAATTATCAAATATTTATGCATTCTGCAAATGTATCTCAAATCAGTCTTCCAACACATCAGTGCAGCATGATATGCTGCTACCGCCTTTTAACTAAGGATGTTGCTCAAAATCAACTCAAATGGTCGAAAAAGTTAACAAAAATCAAACGTGCCACATATTATGGCGTAAACACGGTGCAGTAGAAGACTGTGAATGTGTCTTTTTGTCTACAGTAGACAATGTGGCACAATATAAATGTGATTTTATTGTCCTTACAAGCCCACACAAACCCAATGGGCAGGCGTGTCCTTGCTCCCTGAACCCTCCATTGAGAAACGCGTTTCAGCACCTCTTTTATGCAGGACCATTAGGGCTGAGGAACGGCACATCTTCCTTCAGAAAGCCCCTCATTCCAGCCATGAAACACAGCCATCATTCAGCAGTAATACGAAAGAGCTTTAACTTCAATCCCACTGTCAGAGGATTTGATGAATTGGCATCATTTAAAAGAGAAAGTGTTGGAATTTCCAGAAACAAGAAAGACTATGAAATATTTTTGCCAAAAAAAAAATAAAAATCAGAGAAAGACATTTTTAGCTCTGAAATGCACTTGAATGAACTACATGGTTGTGCTCCTCATGTATGGTGCCGTTTTTCCTTTTTTTAATGTGTATCTGATTGTTTAAAAGGAAGCCCACTGGCGTGCCAGGACTGGAATTCCAGGCCGGTCTCATCCCTCCAGTCACACTTGTGGTGTATTTATAGGGGTCAGTGTGGACAGATGTGTGTAAATCGACGGCTGTCCGCTCTCCCCGTGTTCGCATGACTAAGCCGCTGCCATGGCTAGCTGATTGTGAAAGGACATTTGGCTGAAGTGGGAGCACCTCCTGCGAACACCTTCTCTGGACAAACATCTCACCTTACACACTCTGCCGAAAAGGTCCCTCATCATCAGAACCTGAAGTTCTGTGTCATTTAATTCTGTGGGACCAAAACGTTTATATGGAGGTTTGGAATGTGGATTTTCCATTAACTTAAAACAGAAATCTTTTAAAAATTATTCCTATATTCTAGCCCTGTAAATCTACACGAATTTCATATAATTAATAGGAAAATACAGTTTAAAAATAGGTCCAATGTGTGATAAACTGAGTAGATGATTCTTTAATGACTGTGAAAGCATCAAGAATCACAGTCATTTCTACATTAATTTACTGTTTTATTCACAGAATTTATACAGCAATGGAATAATAGAGTATCAGTGCTGTGAATAGTTTAGTGTAAGTACCATAAATTATACAGTAAAAAATACACTGTAAGTACTGTATATAATGTAGTGTCAGTACTGTAAGTAATACACTGTCTGTATTGTAAATAATACAATGTCAGTACTGTAAAAATACAGTGTCAGTACTGTAAATAATACACCGTCAGTATAGTAAGTAAAACACTGTCAGTACTGTAAATAATACACTGTCAGTATAGTAAGTAATACACAGTCAGTACTGTAAATAATACAGTGCCAGTACTGTAAAAAATAGGCTGTAAGTACTGTAAATAATACAGTGTCAGTACTGTAAATAATACGCTGTAAATATTGTAAATAATAGTGTCAGTACTGTAAATTATACACTGTCAGTATAGTAAATAATACACTGTCAGTATAGTAAATAATACACTGTCAGTACTGTAAATAATACAATGTCAGTACTGTAAATAATACAGTGTAAATTCTGTAAATAATACAGTGTCAGTACTGTAAATAATACACTGTCAGTATTGTAAATAATACACTGTCAGTATTGTAAATAATACAGTGTCATTACTGTAAAAAATACACTGTAAGTACTGTAAATAATACAGTGTCAGTACTGTAAATAATACACTGTCAATATAGTAAATAATACACTGTCAGTATAGTAAATAATACAATGTCAGTACTGTGAATAATACACTGTCACTATAGTAAATAATACACTGTCAGTACTGTAAATACTACACTGTCAGTATTTTAAATCATACACTGTCACTACTGTAAATAATACAGTGTCAGTATAGTAAAAAATACACTCTCAGTACTGTAAATATCAGTACTGTGAAAAATACAGCACAGATACTGTATCATTCTATTACAACACCCCTTCCCCCAATATTCTCTCCAACACCAGCCACTAGGTGAGACTTCTCCAGTCATAAAACAAGGTAAAAGTGCATGCTTTGATCCGAGTTATGTAAAGCAGCACTGAAGATTTTCAAACCACATTAACACATCATGACTGGGCTGTTCAACACACTTGGAGCAGAACATTACCTTTCAATTCTATTACGTCAGAGGCCCATCCTGGTGAACATCACACTGCGTAATGGGGAGAAGTCTATCCCACCCTTCCAGAGAGAGAAAAGCCCTTTGTAGTCTCTTGGACCCCTGTCCAAACCTCCCTCTCAACAAATCCATGTAGATTCCATGGATTCATTCAGTCACATAATTAAGAGAACAATCACGATATCATCTGCATAGCAGCCTGCTGTTTATCACACTGTGAAAATCACATTACAGCACATCTTGCACATACACCAGTCATTAAGATTAGAAAGCTAACCCTGATATCATGGGAGGAACTAATTAACACAGAATGCTGTCATGGTTAGAACACATATAAATTCAAAGCACGCAATAATTTCTTTTATTGATTTTATATGTTTTCTTTTAGTTATTTTATTCCTTTAATAAAAGAAACAAAATCTATTTTTCTGCTTAATTTTTTTTCGATTCCTGTAAAGCACATTGAAAGACTTTTGTCTATGATTAAGGGGGCCTATAAATAAACTTGACTTCACTTGACTATCATGTCAAATGAAAAAATCTTGTCTGTCAATAAAATAAAAGCAAACAAAAAAGGAATGCTGAGGAGCGCTGTCCCATCACTACAGTATTCAGAGAGAGGCTGCCCAGTGTGCTCTTTACATTGCCAGTACACTTTAGGGGGAATTGTGCTGTAAAATCCCGCATTTTAACGTTCACAAGAAACTTGAACTGTATCTCTCAAACCCCACCATGTTTTCACTGTTTTCACTTTTCTCAATGTATTTTTAGTGTTTTATTTATATTTAAGTTTATAACTTTACTGTAAAATCCAATATTTAACTCCTTCTCAAAATTCCTAATTTTTATGGCGATTGTCCGTTTTCACCATAAATGTACATCCATGCATTAAAAAGTGTAATTTTTTAATGTGTCTTGTTTATATTTAAATCTGCTTTATTCACAGTGTTATTGTGCATGAAACATCAATCCTTTTAATACTGATGCTAAAGCCTGGCAGGAGTGTATACACACACCTATAGAAGGACTTTTTTAGTATCTAATTTAAATTTAAATCTGTAACTGTGCTGTAAAATCCGGGCTTTTAAACTTGAACTGTGTTTCTTATAACGCATGTTTTTTTACAGCTGCTTTTACTGTAAATTTACAGCAATTCTTTACGGTGATGTTTTGAGTGTTTAAATCTACATTGTGCACAATGTTATCATACATGAAACATCAAACATTTTAATACTGCAGTCGATGCCAAAGCTCTGATTGGCAGGAGTGTGTGAGAGAAACTCTAGAAATATAGAAGACGGCTGCTGACAGCAAAATCACACGGACAGAAAAGACTAATTTAAAAAAGCGCACGGTGGAGGAGGTGGAGTGGCCCTCTCTGGTGGCAACAGAGGCAGCTGTCCCGACTTCTTTGCCCTTCTCTGTCGGCCATTAATTTCTCACAAAGGCCCCCAGTGACAGCTCCCTCATAGTGACCATACTTGGAAACAAGGTGCATGACAGACGTGGGGAGAATGCAATACACACAATTTGGCCACAAAACAGTATGTGTTTGACAGCTGCCTTGGGACCAGATATCAGGACTGAAACAAGACGTGAAATATAAACAGAATGCAAAAACATCTACATGTTTTTAAGCCAAGTACTTTTTCCTTGAATGATCCTGCAAATATTTTTGTCACAGGCTTCTTCTCAGAATAGCGGGACGACTTTTATCAGCCAATCAGTCACAGCTCCTTTTATTTAGCACCTTTCAGCAAACGCAGTTTAGCATTTTGGATCTTAAAATTGATCCTCCTGGAGAACGCTTTGTTAGGATCACACCTGTAAAAAATAAAATTAAAAAAGTTATTTGGAGCAAAAGTCAGAAAATTATTTGAATGTGTGGATTTGTTAAAAAAAAACAATAACATGGAAATCGCATGGAACACATGGAGATGTGTGAGCATGAAGCCCGTTTCTGTCATTTTTACCTGATTTGTTCCCCAATAGTCCAATTCTCATCTATTAGATACACTCAACAATAAAATAGCCAGAAATGGTTCTTTGAAAACTGCTATAGTAGAACCACTTTTGGTTCCCCGAAGAACCTTTCCATGGGTGGTTCTTTTGAAAACCTTTTTTTTTTTATGTGACAGCCTTTGAACGAACCTCCACATAATGTAAAGGTTCTAGAAAGACTTCTAAAATTGAGGTATTTTAGGCCTTGAAAATGTTCTCCACACTTGCAAAAATTGTTCTTTAAAAAACCAAAAGTGGTTCCTCTATGTCATCATTAACCTTCCAAGCATGGCGGGTGAAGGCCATGTGCTAATATAAGAACTAAGTCTCAAAATGTGGTCAATATTACTGTAAATAAAAAAATAAAAATATATTACAATGCATTCTGTTATCAGCACATTACAAAAGTTTTTTGTGAGTCTGGATTTTGATGAGAAGCCCCTCAGGCCCAGGAGAAGTGTTCGGCTTATTGTTTCTAAGATGAATCTCCAGACACCTCACATGAATTGGTTTGGGACGGTAAAATCGCCTCTCAGCTATGTAAATGAGTTAACTTAATGAAGGGTTTCTATCAGCACACGGAGGGCAAAGCAAGTATTCTATCTATGTCTACCTAGGCTTCTGTTTATGATGAGAGTGTGCCAAGCATTCAGACTAAATGAAAATATACACTAGAGGAACCATCTCAGGCATCTTCCATAACAAGCTGCAGAAACTCTCTAAAGCATTGCTGCTATGTTGTGGGGAATCTTGGGAATCTTAAGCTTAAACCACCATGCCTTCAAGCCTTCAGCAGGACTTCAGGGGTGAGTGAGTGAGTGTGTGTGTGTGTGTGTGTGTGTGTGTGTGTGTGTGTGTGTGTGTGTGTGTGTGTGTGTGTGTGT
>JBBPDE010000155.1:120483-146243 GCA_037974605.1 Nannopetersius ansorgii | reverse complement strand
TGTGTGTGTGTGGGGGTGTGTGTGTGTGTGTGTGTGTGTGTGTGTGTGTGTGTGTGTGTGTGTGTGTGTGTGTGTGTTTTGTCCTTACCAGCTGTGCGTGTAATTAATGGAGGCTGTTCGGTGTAGTATGAACCCGCTCCTTTCCTGCCCGTGTCATTCAGGATGTTGAGGGGATCGTGGACGTCGGCGTACGCAGGGACGGAGCGAATAGAACTCACACTGCTGATCACAGACACATGCTGGTCAATCAGAGAGCTCACCCTCTGACTGTCCACGTAGCCACTGTTCCCGTAGTAGCCTGCCAGGCGAAAAATAATGAAACAACAACATGATTTAAAAAGTTACAGTTTTTTTTTTTTACTAAAAACTACCATCCCAGACTCATGAACTACTTTAACTTTCTCACCACTGTTGGTGTAAGCTGGGCCTGAACATCCTCCTCCTACAAAGCTGTACCCCGTTGTGTCCAGGATCTGCACTCCTTGGGTCTCCATGGTGGGCTCAGCGACGGACGAGTAGCTCACTGAGGTCCTGGAGCTGTAGGGTACGGCACTGCAGCTGCTGCTGAAGCAGTCCTTGGCCAGCTGCTCCCCGGTGAAGGATGCGTACCGCCCCCCCTCCACGCGAGACTGGTAGGTTGAGGTTGGGGTTTGGGTCAGGGGGAGGCTGGTGGGTTGGTAGGTGGAGGAGCTCAGGTAGTAGCTGGAGGTGGAGCTGGGCAGGTTTTGGCACATAGTTTCCGGGAAAGCCTGGCAGGGCACATGAGGCTGGATGGGGCAGCTGTTTTGTGACCTCACAGCCATGGGGCCTTGGTTTATGACACTGCCTCGGTTGGCCATGGCTGGAGAAATGGGAGGAGTGATTAGAGGGCCACTGCTCTGGGTGTAGTCCAGTTGTCCTTGTTGGGGGGCGTGGCACATTGGATGGATGGAGGGATGCATGATGTATGGATAGAGGGATGAATGATGGATGGATAGATGCAGGGATTTATGGATGAAGAGATGGGTGATGGATGGAGGGAGGTATGGATGATGGATGGATGGATAGACGGAGAAATGGATGGATGAAGAGATGAATGATGGACAGATGGATGGATTGATGAATGGATGGATAGATGGGTAAATTGATGTATGTATGTATGGAGAGATGGATGATGGATGTATGTATGGAGGGATAGATGGGTGGATGGAGGGAAGGATGGGTGAATGGAGAGATGGATGATGGGCAGATGGATGGATTGATGAATGGATGGATAGATGGATAAATTGATGTATGTATGTATGGAGAGATGGACGATGGATGGATGTATGGAGGGATAGATGGGTGGATGGAGGGAGGGATGGGTGAATGGATGGATTGATAAATGAACAGATGAATGGATGCAAAGACAGAAACATTTGTTAGTCCCAAAGCAACTTGCAAGGTCACAATAGTAACAAAACATAAATGGATAAAAAACAAAAGAAATGTACAGAAACACTAAATAGAACCCACAACCATCTGGGTTTACATTACAGGCGCATATTTATTTTCATAACTGCATTGGTGTTTTTAATTCTACGTAGTTTGTATACTTTTCTACATTTTCTACACTGAGTACATATTAGCTGAGATTTGTTTAAACTGAATGAATACCAGATAGAGTGAAGGTGTCTGGCTCCATCCCTTGATACACCACCATATTGGCTCCCAGCCCATGCAGATTGCCTGGCACAGATGGATATGAATACTCTGGATGGGTCTCATTCTTAACGGAGGAATCGCTGGACACCATCCCTGTTTTACTACGATTGGCCAGGAAGCATGAACTCGGGGAAGCTGTGAACGTTGCCTTACTGGCATCTGAAAAAAATCAAAACATGATGATTGACTGAGCTAAAAGAATAGGCTTTGAATTTCTGGAAATAACACAACATCAGTACCTGCATTTCTCATGTATTTGTCCAGGAGGTTCTGAAGGTCTTGCTCCTTGTCGTTATTGAACTGTGTTTCAATCGCCAGCAAAATATATTCATCCAGCAGCATCCTAATGAGGTGGAACGAGCCTGAAGAGGACATTATGATGAGTTATAGAATGGATCATTTTCCTTGTTGGGGCTGATAGATTTGAGAGAAGATACTGATAGAAATGTACAGAAATGAACTGATAAGACCCCTCTGGGCTAAGACTGCAGGTGAATATTTAATAACAATTACATATGACAGTGCTGCATAATTTGTACAGAATACAGCATCATTTTTCTACATTTTGATGATCAAGGAACTTCCACCACATAGAAGATGAGACATAATTGTACATTTAGAGCATAAACTGGAAACGAACAGATAAAGAGATTTTGGGTGGTCTGGTGGGAAAGAGGTTTTCCCCTCTCAGCTGGAAACTCAACAGCAAACAGACCTGACCTGCCCTCTGCTCACATCCTTGATGTTTCTTTTTAAAAGCAGCATTTATGTTTTCCTGTGAAAGACCACACTAAAATCTGCCCAAGCAATGATGAAGAAAGCTGCTCTAATCGTCCACAGCAAAAGAAAGATGAAAGACGGTGATGGTGCCATTTAAAATCTAGTGAAAGCAGAGGTGAAGGAGAGCACACTCTACTGATCTGATGTGAAAAAGTCAGAGGCTAAAACCGAAACGTCCTGCTGGGCTTTTTCGGCTTTTTATTTTACACGCTCCCTCTTATACTCCATCTCAGCCTTCTGCGTATTCGGCGAGGTCATGTGATGGCCTCTCCATGTGAAGCTGTTTGGCTTTGTGTGTGTCCGCAGGGCCATCAAAAGCTAAAATGACGAGGACAGGCCCTTCCTAATCAGTGCACACGCGTCCACAAGATAAAGAGTTGTTTATTTAGGACGGGTCACTACATTTTACGGCACTTTGTGGTTTTGTAGCCAAACTGCAGCGAAGGTTTACACTGTGGGAAAAGCAAAACCTTAAACTACGAATGCAGAACATACTTGGATGGGTTGTGTCTCTCAGCTTGTGGACTTACCAAAGCTTGTGGCATTGTTTAATGTGAGGTTGTGCATCACTCGGGCCCCAAAAAAGCTCCACTTGAGGAGAAAATCCTGTGCTCTCTTTTTAACAGAGCGGCCGTTCTGTTTACTGGGCTGAAAAAAGCAAGAAAACAGCAAGAGATCATTCGAACAGTGACAGGTACTGTGGAACCACTCGTTGTAGATCTTAGTTACAACCAACCTTAATGACTTTCTGCTCCACCACAGAGTCCAGCCACTCAATGAAAGACTCTACTGTGGCATTTTTCCTCAGGAGGTCCTTTAACTCTTGAAACACTGAGATCGAATCGTCTATGAGATGGGAAGAAAAAGCAGAAGGGATGTTTTCAGATCACATGTTGTCTAACAGTCTCCCGAGGCAACAGTGAGAGAGTGGGGACTCACATTCGGAGTAGAAATCCAGGTCCTGGTCGCTCGTGTTTGAAAGGAGCGCCTGGGAGCCGATGCTGTTTAGATCTACTTTGTCAATGTCATTCACCATGGAAGTCACAACGCTTTGGTCGAAAAGTGCTGGTCTCGCAATCTACAGAAAAAATACATTGAAAATAAAAAAAGAGAAGAACAGTCATAATTTTTCCTGTAAGGTGCCCCCCCCCCAAAAAAAGGTCCATGTTTAATGTTTGTGTTGGTTTATGTAGCAAATCAGTCAGAATGAATTTTACATGACCATTTTAAACGGTTATTTGTCTCTAAAAAATAGGATGATTTTGTTACTAGGCCATTAAGACTGATAAATAAAGACTTAGAGTCTTGAAAGAGTATATATTTATATAGGTTTGTGAGGTCATTTTATAGGTGTGTGTTTTTGCATGTGGATTTATGTGAAATCCAATACATTCAAAAAGGGCTGTTTTTTTGCAGCTTAGTTACAGCTTTTACACTTTTGTAATGACATTTCAAATCTGTGAGAAAATATACATTTTCTATGATATGGGCCCTTTAAAAGAGCAGCTGAAGCTGTTGACCTGTGCAAGGTGGAGGAAGGACGTTTGGCGTTTTAATGAGGACACAAAGCGACGAGCGATGGGCAGCTTCTTTTCTGAGAGGACTTCAGGCAGATTTTCCAGAGAAGACACCATCCAGTGCTCCCAGTGTTTCGCAAAATTGCGAATATCTGCCAAAAGACTAGACAAATCGACCTAAAATTACACATCAACACTAAACATGGATATCACATGTCAGTTCATGAATTAACCTACAGAATACTAAGCAATGGCTGATGTTATTTTTTAAGTATAAAACAAACCTTTCAGGCATATCCTGCATTGTTGCAGGAATGAGAACATCAGTCAATACCTGCAAAAAATACACAGATTCTCATGAGCGCTGTCTCCACATTGTTTCAAGATCATATCCCAACACACAGCGTTGCACACACCTTGTAAAGAATGGAGTCACACACACAGAAGATGTCCACAATTACTGGATTCTCCAGCAGAGGCAGGAGATGGTCAGGCATGCCTTGCCAGAAATGAAGCAAAAAGTTCTGGATCTGAAACACATTTATGATCGGACCTTTGAGCCGTCTGACATAAGAAAGCCAAGTGGATTATTCTTTTGAATGGTAAAATAGTACCTCCTCAAAGTTGACACTGATAGCGTTGTCGAGAATGCACTGACAGTGTGTTTTGTACATCATTATCAGTGTGTCGACCTGAAAGAAGGAACGCGTCAGTGAATAAAGTGGGATGTGTAGAGCTCTGAAATATGATTAGAGTTCCCCAAATGATCTTGAATGACAGTGAACAAACCTTTTCTTTGGAAACAGAGTCATCCAGAACTAAATGCTGAGAACTTGGGAATTCTGGAAGTAACGTTCCGGTTTTAGAACTTAGAGAATATTTCCGCGTAAAGCCTCCCTGCGAATCACAAAATAAACAGCATATATTTAACCATATTTGACCAGTGGTGCCAAAAATGATACAGGATGATTATGCAATTATTCTGTTAAAGTGAAAATCAATGCAAACTGACAACACTGACTACAGAGAACACACTTCTACACAAGTCAATATACAAATACTATTATATATATATATATACTGTTATTTGCCACATTTAACATATTAAAACAATATAAAACACCTTATAAAATGCAGCCTGGTGTAAAATTATGACATTTCATTTTTCAGTAGCAAATAAACTAAATTAGCAGACGATGACAACTTCTGTTGGTTCACTATTTTCACTAGAACACACAATTTGACAGCAGGTCAAATCGAACTTTTACACACATAAAACATAGAAGTGCTAACCTCATTTTTGAGTTTGCTCCCAGAAAATCTGTTAAAAATATCAGGTACATTTTAGTTCACAGTTACAGACTGGACCCATTTGTTGTGCCACAATACATTAGTCTGGCTGCAGCACAGGGCCGCTGCTTATTTTCACTGCAAAAAATGATATCCTAGTCAAAACTAGCCCAGAATTATATCTTAAAACTGGTCGATACTCTAATTTCGAGACTGTTGTAAGAACAGTACAAGACTGTGTCATGATATAAATATTAAGAATGATCTAAAATGTCAATTTAGGCTAATATTTCTCATTTTGAATCTATTGTAAAAATATAACAAGGTAACAATAATTACAAAGGATACTTATCATCCCCTATTAATAGCATAGCCATGTTGACATTTTTACTTGTTTTAAGTCTTTTTCATGTATAGAAATGGTCTTATTCTCTTTACATGAAATGTAAACAATGTAAAGTCAAAACAAGCCCAGAACATTTACAAAAATTGATTGATTTTTCATCAGTTCCTAGAATCAGCTCTCTTTCCAAATTTCCCCAGATGCAATTATAAAAAGCTTAAGAGGTTTAAATTCACCTTGTCAGGCCTTTTCCTGAGTACACGGAGTGATAATAAGCGCTGCTCTCCTTAATCCCTATACCATAGTAATGATACCTGCAACACACAAAGAACTGCTGAAGAGATCAAGCACTGAAAGCCTTAAAAGACAAAAGAAGCACAGCTAGTAAATTATTATTTATTATTTATTTTTGTTAGTTATTTCTGTCTTACTTTGAGTGGCCTCTTGTGCCAAGCCTCCGGGTCGTGAGGAGGGGAAATTTCTGCCGTATGGTCTACAATCATTCAGAAACAAAAGTGTTCAGCGTGCCATGATTTAAATCCCAGTTCAGTCTTATTATAGGATCTTAATCTCTAAATCATTTCTGTATAGAAATCAATGCGGCTTACTTTTCCAAAAGTGGCAGCACAAGCAGGATCCAACTTCTCCTTCCGACAGAAGTCCAGATAATGCGCATAGAGGATGCATCGGGGCAAGCAGACTCCTTCACAGACGATATAGTTTTCCTCGAGCCTAATTGACAAAATGCCAAAATGAAGAAAATACTGAGGTGCTTTTCTGGCAAAGGTGTTCTCACTGTAATTTTACAGAGTGGAGTCACATCAGCTTGGAGAAATTCAACAAAGTACCACTGCAGTGTCAGCTGGGTCTGCTTCTTCTTGTCCTTAATGATCTGACTGATGCTTTTCTTCGCCACCGTTGGTTTGAGAGCGAAGCTCTTGGAATATTCCAGGTGCTCTAAGTCCTCTTCAGAAGAAATGGTCCCATTGCTTTCCTCAGCCTCTGTCAGATAAAACGAGATTCATTTCACACTCATTCCTTCTCATTCGCTGTAAAATGTAGTGGATCATTAGACTGGACCTTGTTTTAAAGAAAATATTCATTACTGAATGCTGTAGGTCAGAATATTTCTTCAAAGAATTAATTCCATTTATTGAGTATCAAAGTATTTCAATATACCATATACTGTACAAAACTCATATCTATTAAACACTGAGCTTTCAGGAGAATAAAAAGCAACACTGATAACTTAATGGAATTAGGTTTTGGTCATTATTTATTTATTATACCCCTAATGCTTGCAAGACAGAAATAAAAAAAATTCAAACGATTCGACTTGCCTGATTTAATTCCTGAATCCTCCTCCTCCTCTTCGAACGTGTCCTTGAAGAACATGTTTTTTCTGGGGTCCTGCTCCTCATCAGTGCTGGCTGGGTGAACATCAGCACTGCTGTAAGTTCTTTTAGGCTGTGGTGGCTGGAGCTGATAAAGCGAGTTATTCTTCATAGGACTCTCACTGTTCCTTTTCATTGGCATTTTACAGAGAAAGGGAAGAACCAGAGTTAAAAAAAAAAAGGCTTAATACTAAAAAATCATTACGCTCTCATCCAAAATTCGGATCCAGTCTAAAGCACAGATCCAGTCCAGCAATGATGCGCATCTCAGGTTCTGTAGGAAATAACCTGCTGATAAAAAAAGGTGAAATAAAACAGATGTTCTTCTCCTTGCTATGGTTTAAACAAAGATTTTCTGAAAAGCATTTGCTCCGCGTGCAAACGTGGACCTGCGGAAACAGGTAACACCTTCCAGTGTTAATTAAAGCTGTGCTGGGGCTGAAATGGTACGTCACAAGAGTGAGTGCCTTGGGGGCATTTATCTTATTTACAGAAGACTGGCAGTAGATTCTGTGTATTAATGATTAACCTGAGTGGCCATCATCTCCTTCTAACCTGGAGTTGTGGCCTTTCAACTGGACTCTAGCCCCATCCAGAGCCTCCCTTCTGCAGTGCCCACTCTCAGCAGAGCTAGGCCTGAAGCCCATCCTGCGGTTTCTGTCTCCGCTCTCACAATAAGGAATGTCAAGATTTATACGTTAGACCAGTATTTGTCAACCAGGCTGCGTTCATGTTTTGAGTTGCCGGTTTATTAGGTAAACCCACCTTACTGGCCATTTTATCAGAAACCCCTACAATAGAGGTACATTTTAGTTCACAGTTACAGTCTGGACCCATTTGTTGTGCCACAATACATTAGTCTGGCTGCACCACAGGGCCGCTGCTTATTTTCACTGAAAAAAAATGATATCCTAGTCAAAACTAGCCCAGAATTATATCTTAAAACTGGTCAATAGTCTAATTTCGAGACTGTTGTAAGAACAGTGCAAGACTGTGTCATGATATAAATGTTATATATTAAGAATGATCTAAAATCAGTCAATTTAGGCTAATATTTCTCATTTTGAATCTGTTGTAAAAATATAAGCAGGTAACAATAATTACAAAGGATACTTATCATCCCCTATTAATAGCATAGACATGTAGACATTTTTACTTGTTCTAGGTCTTTTTCATAAATAGAAATTGTCTTATTCTGATTTTCACTCATTCTCTAGATTATTCATTTCAAGCTGATTTTAAAAGTTACATTTTTTCCATCACATGTTAAAGCAAGCAAAATGACAGTAAAGGATAATATCACTTCATAAAAGAACATAACAAAATATAAAACAAGAAGAACACTCTAGAAAGAAGTTCTAGAAAACACTCTAAAAAGAAGAACAATTTTGTATTATTCTTAAAACAATAAAAGAAATGAGAGATTTTGGATATATTGACTAGTTTTCAGATGGTTTCAGGTGTAACAAATAATTTTTCCTTGTGGGTGGTGGACTGTTCTCAGCACAGCAGTGACACTCATATGGTCCTGGTATGGTGGTGCGTGGTGCTGGTACAAGTATTTCATGGTGCCCTGGTGCCCCACAGTCCTTACCATGCAGCTACCATAATCACTGCTATACTGACAGTCCAACACGATATCTGGTTGGTCCACTGATGGCCAACGTAGAGCGGACTATTACATTTAGTAGCAACAGATGGGCTACTTTTATAAACCTTCACGGTGCACCTGTGTGGTTGGTGTTTCTAATAAAATAGCCAGTGGAGTGTAAGCACAAGGTAGAGTACAGGCCACTCAGACTTGGGTGACATATTGATTACTGTAATTATTTATTGTCCAGCCTCAGCCATAAGCTTCAGTTAGTACAGAATTCTGCTGCTTGTCTTTTTACCAGAAGCTCCTACACTGAACACCTTTTTAACATTCATTGGCTACCAATGAAACACTGAATTGATTTGAGTGTGAATTAAGCTTTTTATTTTAACAGAACTTTTTATCCTGTTTGTTTATTGATTGGCTGATTGATTGATTGATTGATTGATTGATTGATTGATTGATTGATTGATTGATTGATTGATTAGAAAGAGATTTTGGAAAAATATTTGTAAACCTTTGGAATTATTTTCGTTCCATCAGTTCGATTTTTTTTTATTTATTAGGGGTCCAAGAACGCAGTTTTTTAGATTGTTATTTCCGGACTTAAGTTCCACTTTCAATTAATCGTAGCGAAGATGACCTCAGACCAGATTGTTCACGGCTGATCCAGGGTCAGTTTTTTCTTCCGCATGCCCACTTACTGATCCCAAATCAGCGATCCCAGATTAGCGCTTCTCTAACTCAGTACTTCTACCATAACATACTATTATGTGTGAATATCAAAATGTGTGAATATCAATACCAGTCACAGTTTATAAATTTTGACTGCTTTCTGTACAAAAAGGCAAAAATATCTCACGATGGTTAAAACATAAAAAAATTGGGGGGAAGAAGTTGCAACACACCCAGCAGAGTTAAGCGGAAGGGGCGGGGG
This sequence comes from Nannopetersius ansorgii, assembly GCA_037974605.1. Taxonomy (NCBI): domain Eukaryota; kingdom Metazoa; phylum Chordata; class Actinopteri; order Characiformes; family Alestidae; genus Nannopetersius; species Nannopetersius ansorgii. Next base: position 136,705 of record JBBPDE010000155.1, on the reverse strand, counting down.
TGTCATTTTCTCACAGGGAGTAAAACGTGTTCTCTTGGAGGGAAACGAAACGTCTCGGAAGGCTCAGAAGGTCTGGTTCTCATGTTGTGTTTCACATAATAAGCTGGTCAGTGTAGCTTAGCATGAAGTACAGTGTTGTTTAGGTATTATATAAGGTAATTTTGGAAGACGTTTAGTTTAAAAAACACTGCTGGAAGGCATTTGCCTTAGTATTTTGTCGTTTTCTACCTTGCTTTACTTTGATCCCACCAAAACATTCAGATATATCTGCTTCACCTTTGAAGCTGATGTTTACATGGCACTACTGATGGCTAATTTCTATTTCACACTACATAATAAAGCTATTAACAATGTTCAAAGCAGTTGTAACTGCCCAAATATTAGATGTGGACACAAAATATTAAACAGTACCTAAATATCAACGTTTTAATATACCGAAGCCAGAAAACACGAACAGCCCTGTTTTAGGGGGGTAACCTAAGCTAACTAACTACACTTATATGGACAAAAGTATTGGGACGCCTGACCATGATGTCGTTGCTGAAGTTTGCCCTTCATCTGGTAGTCGGAGGGCCAGGCCAAACCCTGAAAAACGGGTGTTCCAATACTTTTGTCCACATTGTGTATCTGCTTGAGCTTTAGAGCTAATTTCTCCCTCGTATGACATTATGTTTAAAATATAAGCTAAATTACCAATATTTTGGACACATAATTCTTTCTTTGTGGCCCTGTTTCTAAATGCCAATATTTAAAAAATAATTAAGTCGTTTTAGGGGTTTAGCACAGAGCTGCTAGGCTAAGTAGCTAGCTCACAGTCTGGGTTAAATTACTGTTAAACTTTTGCATATCCCCCCATTAACTACTGAAAATAGTATAAAAGTGGGATTTTGGGATACAAACACTGTACAAAATGCTAAGCTGCTTAAAATGCCAAATGACACAATATAATGAGCAAAACTAGCACACTAGCTCTTAGCCATTTTTTACCCTTATGTTAAAAGTGTTTCAATTTGACCCTATTAATTTTTACTTCATATTAAATTACTATTCTTAATTTAATGGGGACAAACTCGGTAAACATGTTTTCAACATCCTGTTCACATTTGTGTTCTTTGTTTTGCTGTTTCATAAAATATATAAGAAGTATCATTTTACATATTTGTTTTGGTTGTTTAGAGGCATATTAAGGCACTGTAATATGCAATTTTATAATCACCAAAAACTTACCTCTGTTTTAGGGCCATAACTGAACATAATCAGACCTGCAGGAGTGAGAGAAACACCGATGGTTAGTTTTCCTCTCTCGCACCTACTGCCTGCATGTCCTCCCTCACCACATCCTACCATGCCGCCGTCTTCTCATTTTCCCTGCCACTCCATCTTCAGCATCCTTCTCCCAACATTCTCAGTGTCTGACCTCAGCATCCTTCTCCCAACACACCCAGTGTCTCTCCTCAGCATCCTTCTCCCAACACACCCAGTGTCTCTTCTCAGCACATGTTCAAACCAATACAAACAAAGTACCTGCCACAATTTGAGTTTCCATCATTTTCTGGAGGTTTAAATTGCTGGGGTCAAATTGACCCCAAGCATTAAACATGTTTGTAAATTGGAACAGAACATAATGTCCCCCAAGCACAGTTTATTTGATTAACCAAATGGTACTGGAATGCCATATGATACTTATGCTTAATGTTATCAGTCACATTCTGAATGACTTTAGTTTATGTGATGAAGTGCAATGAGACAGTTTATTGACAGCAGTGTTTGTGTCTGTGTTCAGATGTGTGGCTAGCTGCAAGGAAATTCTTCAGAGAAGTACCTATAGTTCGAATTTAGATGGGCTGGAATCGAGAGGACAGGTGAGAATGTATGTATACACTATTATACATATATTATATACAAATGTATGTATACACCATTTGGACAAATGTATTGGGACGCCAGACCATTACAGCCACAGGGACTTTAACAACATTGCATTCAAATACATAAACTTTAATATGGAGTTGGTCCCCCTTTGCACCAATAACAGCTTCCACTGTTCTTGGATAGCTTTCCACAAGCTTTTGGAGTTTCTGTGGGAATTTGTGCCCTTTTATACTGTAGAGTCAGATACTGGTGTGGGACAAGAAGGTCTGGCTCACAATCTCCATTCCAGTTCATCCCAAAGGTGCTGGATGGGGTTGAGGTCAGGGCTCTGTGTGGCCAGTCAATCTGTCCCACACTGAACTCATCCAGCCATGTCTTTATGGACCTTGTTTTGTTCACTGGGACACAGTTATGCTTGAATAGAAAAGGTTATTCCACAAACTGTGTCCACAATGTTGGAAGCATGGTGCTGTCCAAAATCTCTTGTTCTGCTGAAGCATTAAGATTGACCTTCCCTGGAAGTAAAGGGCCTAGTCCAAACCCTGAAAAACAGGGGGTGCCAAAACTTTTGTCCATATAGGGAATATTAGTGCAGTGGTTCCCAACCTTTGTCCAAGACAAGCCAGGTCCCTCAACTCGCATAGACACAAAAAGAATGAAGAGATTAATTACAGACTTTTATTGCAAAAAATAAACAGCAGCTGTAGGTTTTTGTTCTTATACTGTTATATACACACACACACACACACCCCACCTACAACTTACATAAGGAATAAAGATAGACTTTCCTGTCCTTCAGTAAAACCAAAATCTAGGTAACTCTCGAGATATTGCCTTGTTTTCTTCTTTGCTACTGATGAGCAACCGGTACTTTTACGTTTCTCAGACATTGGGATTTTATGAATTTAATGTGTACAAATATCTTTTTTGAAAATTTGTCATATTGTGGTCATCTACTGGTGACTTCACAATATTTATCAATAGGTTTTAATCAAAAGGTTTAATTAAAAGAAATAAAGGCTCCTTCTATGTGTTGACTGGTGAAGTGCTGCATGCATGCCCTCTGCTGGCCGGTTTATCTGTCACACTTGGCAGGCCATAAAGTTCCTTTCATGCATTTCTAGTCATTAGATTACCGAGGAACTTACAGGACTAGTACACTTAGGGACAGCAGGATAATGCAATATTTACAGTGTGGGAAAAAAATGTGTGTAAGGCCCTGTATAGATGAAGATAATTCGCTAGATATTTCAGACTTAAAAATGTAACAAAATGCTTTTTGAGAGAGGATTTTGAGAGACGTGCATGCTGCAGTGCTTTTATGTAACTTTTTTTCTGATATAATGCTTTTCAAATAATTACACTATTCTGAATTGGGTTTGATAAGTAAGTTCTACTGTCATGTGATCAATTCAAACTCTCCTACCTGTATATTTAACTTTCCAGCCGTTAAGAGATGGCAGTGATCACGTATTATATCATTCTTTTGGTTCCAAATAAATTGTATTTTAATGGAGCTAAATAAAAATGCACAGGTCATACATTTTTAAAGCTGATCACAGTTTCTTTACAGCCAGGCATAGCCAGCTTTTTGGTCAGTTTTATTTTAGCCTCATAATTCAGGCTATGTTGCCAAATTAAACACACAAAACTCACAGGCACATTTGAAGTGCCACAATACAAATAATCATTTGCCCTTTAATGGACAAATCTGCCATTTTTAAGTAAAAAATGGTTATTCAAATGATTCAAATTAGATTGCAGACTACATAGGTACAGGGCTATGTGCCTGTTTAAATCATTTTAAACATTGTACCGTACATTTGTATGCGAAAGTAACACTTTGGAAATCACAGCTTTGTTATTTTTTCTGTAAAAAAAGCTAACAAAGTACATGGGACAAACGTAAATATGATGTGCTTCTACAAATTGAATTATTTATTCCTCCATTTTGATGTATTTAACATAACAACATAAAATGTAGTAGATTTAAACATTGGACCACCTTTTAAGTAAGTACTTACTAAGGCAGTGAACATTTCTTGTAACCAACCAGCAAAATTAGTTTTTTTTTTTGTTCACTTTAGGACAATGAAAATTACAAGCAGGAAGTGCTGATATGCCTTTTGTAGTCTTCTCTTGCTTTGCAGGAGTGGATTATCTTTAGTGAGCACCATCAGTAAGATGCTGAGATGAACACATTTAAGGGTCGCTGGAATTGCTTAAACTTGAGGCCAAATGAGTCAAATTAGCTCTGAGACTTTACATTGACAGAATTGTTCAACTTTGCACACGCTCTGTTGATTTTAGTTTACTATATAACATTCAAATTAAATATATGTCAGTTAAATTTAGAGGGAATGTGTTACACTGAAGTTTGTTCTGTGCAGATTAATGTCTTATTACTTAAAAAAAAATGAACAGAACAAGTCATAGGCATATACACTACTTATTGAAAAGGATTAACTAAAATGCACTATAACCTTTACAGGTGAACTTAATGTGACGTTCCCTAAACATTTAAAGGCAACTGTTCAATGTTTCAGTACTTTTTACAGTATTGAACTCTGTTCTCTCACAAGTAGCTTAACAGCAAAATTCACAACAGGTGTTTGATCCATGAATTGAACAATACATACAGAAAGGCATAGATGTCCTTCAACCCCATCCCACACTGATGAGTGTACATCAGCACTGTCTGCATGCTATACGACCTGCAAGGGTACCTGCCTAATTTTTTCTTTGTGGGTGACAGTTCTCCAGCTCAGCAAGGTCACATCGGTTGCTGGAACAGTTGCTGGAGACTGGGGTACCTCGAATGGAGTGGCCTGCATTTCTCCAGACCTGAATCCCATAGAAAACCTAGTCGCTGTGTACAGGCTCGTAACTCTGTACCCCAGAACCTCAATGACCTGAGGGCTGCCCTTCAAGAAGAGTGTTAGCCAATAAGTTGACTTGTAAACAGCATGAGACATCATGGTCAAACTGTAATTGATGCTCAAGGGCACATGACCTTGACCTTTTCACTGTTTTTGGCTTTTGTTTTAATAGTTTGAGATGAGGAAATGCCCCGCTGTAGTGTGAACTTTTTACATTTGTATATATATATGTATATATGTATGTATATATGCATGTATATAAAATGTGTATGTATGTGTATATGTATATGTGTGCCCAATTGCTCAGTACAAATGTTTTGTGTGTATATAATGTATATGTGTTAAAGTACCTCCGTATTCTTTTAGGTCAGACAAGACCTTGCAGGTCCATCTTCCAACCCCATGCAGTCCAGTGGACCTACAGTTGTCCCATGTTGACTGCAATCCGGGAGACACACTGGTACACTTTCAAGGCCAATATGTTACCATCTGTGAGTTGGACTACAACATTCTTCAAGTGGAAATACAGAATGCCCAGAAAAAGAAGGCATCTGTGGCAGTTGGAGAATTCTGTTTAGTTGAAGATGTCCTGTCCAACCAGTGGTACAGGGGGAGGGTTCAAAACCAACAGAGAGATTTGTTTGACGTGTTCCTACTGGATTATGGCAATGTCCTTACAGTTAGATCAGACTGTTTGGCTGTTATTTCTGATGCCGTACTCTTGCTCCCACCTAGGATCGTCTGTGGGTTCTTTGCTAATATTCTACCAGTGCAGGAATGTTGGAACTCAATGTCACAAAAGTATTTCTGCTCCCTCTTAGGCACTCAGATTAAAGGACATGTCCATGCTCTTCTGCCATATAAAGTCCTTTTACTGGAAGTTCCAGACATAACTAAAGATTTATTAGCATTGAACTTAGGCAGACGTGTGGATACAGACACCTTTCTGTTACTGGTGAAAATGCTCCTGGAAGTACCCATCCAACAAAACAGCCAGTCTGACCTGGACTTGCTGAATGAGGAGCAAACTACACAGGAATGTTCCTTCAGATCTTCAACTTTAAGTGGTTTTGAAAACATTATTTCTCTCAGTGGCTCAAAGTTGACTGTTGGACAGCAGGAGAGAGTCAAAGTAACGGCTGCAGTAAACCCTGGGCTATTTTACTGTCAGCTTTCATCTACAGCAAAGAACCTGAAAGAGATGTCAGAAAAACTGGCAACTGCCTGTGAGTTGAGGAGCAGAGACTGCGGGGATAAGGAAAATTTGGGCTTACTCTGTGCAGTCAAGGGGAAAGACAGAATATGGCACAGAGGTTTTGTGCAGTGCCTACCTGTCAACTCTGATGTTAGAGTTGTGTTTGTTGACTATGGATATTGTGAATCTCTAAATGTTGAAAATATCCTACAGCTGCCGTTAGACTTCCTCCGGACACCAATCATGGCTTATCCATGTTCGCTTTCTTGTTTGAACGACGCAGACGAAGACAGAAAATGCCAGCAACTGGAAATTCTCAGAAGCGCCTTGTTGGGTAAAGAGCTGACATTCAAAGTTGATGGTTTTTGTAAAGCGAGGAATGTCTATTTAGTCAGTCTCAGCAGTGCTGATGATTGTGCAAATGCAAATACCGTGAATTCTGATGAACTGACCGAAACTTCTATGCTTAAGAGTAAGCACATCTTCAACTGCTGCCCAAAGTGGTGCACTGATGAAACAAAAAAAGTGAAAACCTTCAAAGACTCTCTCCCTTTCGAAGACATACAGGAAGGCTCTAAGTTTAAGGGTTATGTGGAGTATGTCCAGAATCCAAATAATTTCTGGATTAGAACAGGAGAGAGCAATGACCGGTTTGAAAACTTGATGAACAAACTCGCTGATTACTTCAGTTCTGTGCAACTGAATGAAGAGATTCTTGACGATCCAGCGCCTGGTATACTTTGCTGTGCGATGTATGAAAAAGACATGCATTACTACAGAGCTGTAGTAGAAGAGACTCTTGAAAACGGTGCTCAGGTTTTCTTTATTGACTTTGGGAACACTGAGAAAGTGCCAAGCATGCTGATAAAGAAACTGCCCAGTGACTTTGATGAGGAACCACCGTTTGCATTCAATTGTTCCTTAGCTGATACTGCCCCACTAGATGAATTCTGGACAGTGGAAGCAACTGATTACTTTAGGAAAGCCACCTCAAATAAAGAGCTCATAGTTCATGTCCACAACAAAAAGAATGACACATTTGTGGTAGAGTTATATGACCAAAGTGCAGAGAAATGTGAGAGCATTACAGCCCTTATGACAACAGCAAAAATGGCAGAATCCTGGAAATGCAATCTGACCATAGTGCCTGTTCAAGGAAAGAAGGAAACAAATAAGAAATCTAAGGATCCCTGTAAAAGTGTGTCCCAAAAACTTGACATCAAAGGGACCACTAGAGAGGTTGCTGTGGACAGGCAAGCCCACACAGAGACTCCAAAATCCAGAGCAACTGATGTGGAAAGTTTCAGATACCATAAAGCTATGCCTGGATCTGAATTAAGTGTTCTGTGCTCACATGTCATTTCTCCTTACGATTTTTGGTGTCAGAACAAGAAGCAAAAAGATGACTTGGACATATTAATGAAAAAGTTACAGGACTTCTACCGTACACACACCCCTGTGTTACAGAAACCTAACATATGTTGTGCCATCAAGTTTCAGGAGGATAATAGATGGTACAGAGGATGCACCCTTGGAGTTGAGAATGGGGAGGCTGAGGTGATCCTGATCGACTACGGGATAGTTGTCCGAGAACGGCTGCAGAACATTTGTGCACTAATGCCTGAGTTCCTTGAACTCAATGTGCAAGCATTCAGATGCAGTCTGTATAATTTAATTGAACCCGTTGGGAAAAGTGTGTGGTCCAAAGAAGCATGCACCTTGTTGAAAGATTTTGTTTCTGGAAGTTCATCTAATTTGAGATGCAAAATCTATTCCCAGCTCTTTGTGTCAAACAAAGGTCTCTGCAATGTAGTTGACCTACAGACACCTCTTCAGTGGGCCTCTGCATACCTTGTGCAAAAGGGAGTTGCTATGGAAATCAAGTGTCAGAAGCAACTAGTTCCATATGTTTATCCCTTCTCTTTTGTTTATTCCTCATTCGACATTTGTGTTGGAAGTGAAGAGTTGGTGTATACTACTCATGTTGTCAGTCCTTGGGAAATCTATCTCCAACTGGACAGAAATAGTGCAACCATTGATGCACTGATGGAGAAAACTACAAAAGTGAGTGAAGAACTGTTGAGGTGGAGTATTGGTGACACAAAAAGCAGCGTTTGTTTAGCCAAATATTTTGATGACAGCAAATGGTACCGGTCTTTTGCTTGGCCTGCTCAGTCCAGTCAACACTTGAACGTATTCTTTGTAGACTATGGGAACAAGCAGGTTGCTGAAAAAAGCAATGTCTTACCCATCCCCAGGAATGCAGCTGATTTACTGCTGATTCCAATGCAAGCTTTGAGATGTCGTCTCTTAAGTGCTCCAGAGGAAGAACATTTGCCTGAAGTCAATGAATGGCTCAAGAAAACCATTATTAACAAAGCGCTTGTGGCCAAGTTTGTAGCAAAAGACGACAGTGGATATTTCATTTGCGACTTGTTTGATGGAAACATGCACATCAATGAGAAGATGAATGATCATTTTGCAATTCTGAGACAAAAGGATGATATTCTTAGCAGAAAACCTAACAGTGACTGCTGCAAAGAAGGAAAGAATCTGTCATCTAGAAGTCACAGATTTAAAAACACAGAAAGACGTCAAGTGGAAACTGTGCAAAAGACTTCAGACTGTAGAAAAGACACACGCCAGTCTTACCAAAAGAAATCTCCCAGATTTAAGCATAACCTGAAAGGTAGCCTCTCAAAAGAGAGCCAGAACAGAGATGTCCACAACTTGCAGCACAAAGGACAGGCCAGTGGAATTGTGCAAAAAAGAGAAAAGGGCCATCTTCCATGTACCTTCAGTGTACGCACCTCTAAGGTGTTGCCAAAAATGAGTGCTCTACCGGATGTAAAAATTAAGCTAGGTTTTAGTGGTGTGGGGTTTATTTCACATTGCCACTCCCCTGATAGATTCTTCATCCAAATGGAGGATGATGAACAAACTATCCTTAAAATAGAAAAGGAACTAAACAGCAGCCCTTTCACAGCAAACCTGAAAGATGTCACATCTGATGTAAACATTGGTGATCTTGTGGCAGCCAGGTACGAGGAAGACCTGGCTTTATATCGAGCTGTTGTCACCTGTGTAGTGTCTAGTGATGCCCTGAGAGTTCAGTTTGTTGACTATGGAAATACATCGACTATTGACAGGAAGGATATTCATCTGTTGACAAGCCAGTTTCTGTCCCATGCTAGATTAAGCATTCCCTGCATGCTCTCAAAACCTCATGGGTTTCAGGATAGTGAGAGCTTTATCAAGGCAACACATGACAAACCCCTGATTGTTGAGTTTGTGAAAAATCTTGGCTATGCATGGGAGGTGTGTATTAAGATTTTTGGCTCTTTGCATGAGTCAAGAACACATTCTGCTGATAATGGGGGAAATGAGAAGGTTCCATCTTCAATCTCGGGCAGGTCATGTTACACTGAAATAAACAAAGCAGAAGAAGACACCAAAGAAATTAACAGAAGGGACCTGCAGAAATGTTTGAGAAGAAAACGAGAGAAGAAAAAGAGAGAACACATGAATAAACTGAGGGAAATGCAAAAACACAAGGAAATCCATAAAGGCCAACATGGGAAGAAGCAAAATGGATCAAGAGTGAAACTTGATGCCCCAAATCTTGTCTGTAATTTGGAGGAAAGAACACCACATAATATATCACATGACGATGGTATTTTTGGTACGAATACCCTTGAAACTTCTATTAATCTGCCAGAAAGTGTACAAGTCAGAGTGAACGAATGTCGGTCAGTTTTAGAGAAGCCATCCTTGACTGACACACATCTTGATAACTACATTGACAAAAATGATCAGGTACATTTGGTCCTTGCACCTATTCAAGTGGATTTTGAATACTCCGGATTTGCCGCAGCAGTCACCACTCCTAGTGAGTTTTACATTGTTCTGGAGGACTTACTTCTTGTCATGAATATTGTATCCAGCATCCTGGAGGACCTGCCAGATGTATTGTCTCCACTGCCAGAAACTCATCTGATTTCTGGAACTGCCTGTTTGGTAAAGTCTGGTGAGAAGAACAAGTGGTGCAGAGCAGAGATAGTGCAGTGTAATGACATTTCAGTGGTGGTAAACCTGGTCGATTATGGACATCATGCATGTTTTCCATGCCACGAAGTCGACAAGCTTAAAAGACTTCCTAGAGAACTTGCTGTTTTACCAAAGATCACTTACCCTTGCTTGTTGAGAGGAGTCAAGCCAGCTGCTGAGATTCAGTGGTCGGACAATGCTGCTGTCTTTTTCCAGGAATGTATGTGTCAAAAAAGTCTGCAAATATACTTCAGGGAGTATGTTTCAGAGGCACAGTGGGAGGTTGATCTTATCACAGGAGGAAGAAATGTTGCCAAAGAACTGGTTGATGCTGGTCATGCATCTTACATAGACGGTGTACTTGGAACAGACAATGTTCCTGAAGCTACTGAATCCAACAGTGACCGACAAACACAGTCGAAAAAAGAGGAACTGCTTCAAGAAAAATTGCGAGAAGTGTCCTCAGCTGATTCCAGTGACAAAATGCCTCTATGCTGTGACAGTCAGGAAAGAACTGAAAACCATTTCAGTAAAAGCTGTGATCTTGGACTTGGACAGATGACCTGTCATGACTCATCATCTGGCGTAAGACTATGTGAGTACCACGTGATCTCAGTTTTTCTAATTTAGTGTTTGTTAGTCTTATTGACATCTGTGAATTCAGGTAAGCACTGAATTACTGTAGACCCACAACTGCAGCTCCAGTATGTTCTTTGAGATTGAAGCTTCTGGTGTTACTTTCCCGAGGAGCATTTAGAAATCTCTTTATAAGAATTTATTCATATTTAACCTGAATTCGACAAACGTGTGGAATCTCCAGGCTGGGGTTGTAGTGTAGTGTGAAAATAGTGGGTTATCATACATTTAACATTTATCAGTAGTATGTTTTACATGCATCTGTTCTTGCTCATCTCCTTTACTGCTGTCTGACTTGGTAACTGGCACCACACACACATACACAAGCGCCATTGAGAAAATGGAGAGAAGTGAGACTGATACCACCAATCTCCGTCTGCTGTAAAACTTAGCAGCTTCAGAATCAGAAAACTTTATTGATGATTCTAAAGAAGGTTTGCTCATCTAAGATTTCATCTTAGATTGACCTTAAATGACTGGTTATTCCAAATGAAGGTGGGTTGAGGATGGATATTCAGTTAAAAAGTGGACACAAATTAGCTGCCAAAGGAGGACACTGATCAAACATGTTCACCCATCTTCAAGAGCACCATCCCTCTGCGAATCAACATATGTGTCCCATTTATAACATCAATCCGTAATAAAAACATATAACTATTGATCAGAAAGTGTGCTATTGAAATATTTTTATACATCCTGGATCCTGGATACTTCTGTGTTATACATTCAGTAACCTCTGACACACACTGATCTCAGTCTGACCACAAACTTCCAGGCAGAAAGGGTCGGTCTGGCTTTACTGTTCCCAACTTGCAGTAATTTGGCAACTATTTTGATAATTATTTAGTGTGTTTGTCATGTAATTTCTTAGTACTTTCACAATTTTTACAAACCAGTCAGTCAATGAATGGAGAAAATAAACAGCGGAGTTATCCATAATGACAGTAATTGGCTTTTTATTTAATTTTCTTACAATGGGAACATTTTTGACACATTGACACATACTTTCATTTAAAATATTTCAAGTTTACAAAACAATAAAACATTTAATTTTTTTGAGATTATCCATTCATTCTTTATCTGAACTGTTTAACCAGGGTTGCAGGCGGTGCTGGAGTCTATCCCAGTGCTCATAGTAGGAAAGACTATGCAATCAGTGGAAGTAAACTGGAGTACCTGAAAGAGGCCCAAACATGCAAAGTCCACATAGAACAGACCCTCGACCGCCCAACTCGGCATCAAATCAGTGCCTTGCAATTGATAATAGCAGTACTAATTGTGAGGTACAGCGAAATGCTGTAAAACCATGTTTTCTGGGATGGTACAGAGAAAATCTCACACCATTGCAACCCCACTCTGTACTTTGAAGTCATAACAGTGATTTCAATCCAGTACAAATCTGCATTGTCCATGTCCATTATCATTCTGACAAGTTAGGGCAGTTGGTAGCCTAGTGGTTAGGGCATTCGCCCTAAGTCCGGGTTCGATTCCCAAGACCGCTAGGTACCCTGAGCGCTGTGTTCATAGCTGCTCCCTGCTTCACTTGGTGAATGGGTTAAATGCAGAGGAAGTATTTCGTGCTGTTCACACTGTGTGCTGTGGTGTGTTCACGTATGACCAGATTGTCACTTTCACTTCATATATCTGGAGTAATTTGTCCTTAACTCTGAGGCCATTCAGAGTTATAATAATCCTGTCTGAATTGACCTCAGTTATGTAAAAACAAACTCATGGTAATGTGTCATGTTGTCTGAGCTATGAGGTTGAAATAATGACGTCAACATTTTACTGTGATTGTGTCCAAAATGGCCAGTCAAATCCCCCCTCTTTTTGTTTCTCCTGAACAGGTTTTCATGTTTTTTTCTTTTTCCCTAAGGCATGCTGATGTGAGAGACATGATGAGATGTAAGTACAAACCACTACTGGTCTATTAAAGTGCTGAATAGATGTTCTCTGCCACCTGTATTCAAAATTTTCCTTAGTAATAGAATGTGGAAGGAAGTGCAGCAGGGCATTAAGAACTCCAGATTCGAGAAGTTGAGTCGACTAATCGTTTGACGTCATCACACACGCAGTGGAGGAACACAGTGTCCAACACTGAGCAACTTTTATTAAAGTTCTCTGTAACATTAACAGTCATCATGACAATTAAACAAAACAAAACGAAGGCTAGTGCCTTGAAGTTTCCGGTAAATTTAAGTGTACAACAGAAAGTGGGAACTGCTTAGCAGCCACTCCGCGTCCTCTGGACTGGACGAGTCCCTGCAGTCCTAGTGTTAGCCATGTTAGCTAGCGTTAAGCAAAGTTAGTGCTTTTAAGATACTAACAGCTGATGATGGCTTCAGATGAGTGTAAATAAAAGTATGTCTTTAATTTGTTAAATTTACTTATACAAAAATGTCAACACAACATGTGAAAAGCATCAGAATAGACCAAGAAGGGTATTTTTAAAAAGTGGGAATGATTCCAGATTGACTTTTTATCGCTTTGTTCTTTGTAATTGCTGCATAACTTCTCTGTTCCATGTGTTTGCTTTGCATTTATCTGTTTATTTGATCTTTTTCAGTGCTTTGACCAAAGTATTGTTGGAGTCAGTGGAGTCACCGCATACGTCAAGCCTTTCGACACTTCAGACATTGAAGATGATCGTTGTTTTTTTTTTCTTGGTAATTTAATCACTACTTTAGTTCAAGTGATGTAAATGTAAGGATGGTTTCCTGTAGCCAGAATATTCTAAACAGCTATGTTTTCCTGTCATTGCTTTTTATTGTTTACAACAAAAATTAATTCATTCTTTTACCTTTCCTCTACATTTAGACGAGTAATGGTTAGAAGTTAAATATTTTAAAGATTGATGGAAGTTTTGAGTTTATATTGTTTTTATAGGCAGTAATGTTTGTGTTAAAGGCACAGAATGTTCTGGTTTTTTGATTTACTAACATTTTATGATGTTCATGACTATTGTTAGCTTGTGAATTATATATTCAAACACACATTTCTGGGCTGCATGTAAAAAAAGAAGTATATTTAGATAAATAAATAAATATGGGACCCGGTCTGCTGTAATTAATGTGAAATGTACAGATGTATATTTGTTTAAATACTTATATATTCTGAGCCGCAGATGGGCACAAATACATGGAAAAGTACTTCAAAAATACATTACCTTAAAATACAGAATACCAGGGTGAGGAAATATTGGTTAAAATACAAGGAACTTACGATTTGAAAATACAAAATGACCTGTTACACTATTTTTAGGCATTTGGCAGGTGTTTTTAGACCTGCTTTATAACCAGTGCAACATTAAACCGTACGTTTTCTATCGTTTCCTTAATTTCTGAAAACAGTTTCTGGCTGGATAACATTTATGACACAATTTGATGCTTTATTGTGCGTTTGCACTGAGATTTATATTTGATAGAAGTCTAAATATAGGGTGGCCTGGTGGTTTGGAATTGCCCCTGTGGTCAGAATGTTACAGATTTGAATCCCAGGACTGCCAATAACACCACTGATACTCTTGAGTCAAGTACTGTCCCCACACACTGCTCCTGGGGTGCATGTGTTCCTGGCTGCCCGCGGCATCATTTCATAAATGATTGTATGGACTGTGTCTTGTGGTGTGTTGTTTACTGCACTTGTTGCAGTGAGTCAGGATGGCCGAGCGGTCTAAGGCGCTGCGTTCAGGTCGCAGTCTCCCCTGGAGGCGTGGGTTCGAATCCCACTTCTGACAGCAAATTCCTTTTTCGAATCCCCCCCATGTGAGACTAACACAGCGTTCTCGTATCTTAAATGCAGAGTAGTCAAGTAATTTAATTAATATAAAAATAACATAAAAGGAAAAATCCGCAGTTTTATAAGGATTGTAAACAAACAATCTACCATATTCCATGAGGAAAAATTCAGCTGTATCTGGTGTTAAGATTTGCATTGGGAGTGACGATTGACAGGACCAGGAATGTATTTTATATATATATATATATATACTTCGCTACAAGATTCCATGGTGAAGAAGACTGAGTAAAACACTATTACTCGTCTATATCTTGTTTGTCCAGAACGGCAAGTTTGAGTGGAGAACTGATAAAAGTACTGTCAGAAGTGGGATTCGAACCCACGCCTCCAGAGGAGACTGCGACCTGAACGCAGCGCCTTAGACCGCTCGGCCATCCTGACTGAATGAAATAAAGATCGATTTATTCGTATAGAAGTATGATATCATTAATAGTTAGCAGTGAAAAGAATATCTAACATAAAAAGGTACGGCTTAATCTCACGACTCCCTACCGAATTTGTGACAACCGCTACTGCACTACATGTACAAAAGTATTGGGACATGCCTCTGTTGTATTCATGTGGCCATTTCCTTCCAGTGAAGGGCAATCTTAATATTTCAGCAGATTAAAACATTTTGGACAACGCCATGCTTCCAACTATGCGTACCGAGTTTGGATGGAAGCTAGTCATAGCTGCAATGGGGGAAACATATTAAAGTCTATGTATGTAATTACAATACTATTAAAGTCCAACTGGTGGAATTGTCAGGCGTCCCTATACTTTTGTGAACATAGTGCACATCTAAACAAAGAGCCATTAGGACTCAGTAATGCGAGCACACACCCCTACCGCACATGTCCTGTACGTCACTGCATAAAAACAGATTCATACTCACACAGAGCTTTACTTAGACAGAAAACTGACAGTCAGCAGGGATTATTCTAAATTTTATTTCACATAAAATGTATATAAACATAACAGTTTATTATATGCAAGACTGTAAAATTTAATTATAATTATATTCTCTTTTATCTGTATCTGTATTCATGTCCTTCGTGAATATAACTCATTGCAAATATACATTAGAGTGATTATACACCTGCTAAGAGAGATTACAGGTAAAAAAAAAACATGCTTGCTTATGTAGCATGGGTGAATATTTAGCTTTTTTTGTTATAAAAAAGAAGGTAAAACATAAAAAGTTACTATAAAATAACGCCTGGATTCCTCAGTAAACAGGAAAATGTGGTTGTAAAGCTGTCAGTATGACAGTATGTTTTTAATGCAAGAATCGTTACGCTGTTCAAACAGAAGGCCTGATAAACTGGCAGCAGTGAGGTTGTTCCAATCTGAAGAGATCATGCCTACGCCCTGTGCCCTACTCCCTATGATACCTATCCTAGAGTTACTAGGTGGGTGGGTCGAGGAATAACTGTCACAGTAACTAACAGACATTCAGACATTCAGATTAACAGTGATTGCCATAATTGTGTTTATTGAAAATAACCTTCAGAAAAACGAATGTTGCCCCCCCCCCCCCCAACACACACACAGTTAGGTTATGAAGTTAAATTAAAATAGTTCCCGCTTGGTTTGATTTGTAAATCTATAATAAAAAATCTTCCAATATGAAAGTAAAAATAATTAAAATATATAAACATATTTGGTTGTTGGTTTGTTTGGTTTGAAAAGCTGTAAATGGTTAAGAAAGGATATGATTAAAATAGTAATAAATAACACACACACACACACACACACACACATATATATATATATATATATATATATATATAGAGAGAGAGAGAGAGAGAGA
>JBBPDE010000155.1:98938-109568 GCA_037974605.1 Nannopetersius ansorgii | reverse complement strand
GCTGCTTCCTGAATGAGGCATAATACAGGGTGTGCAGTCAGATCATTTACCTTGATCCCTTTATCGCAGGAGCTAAAGCCCTTTCAGTTGGATACCCAGCAGTCGCATTGAGTTGTTACATCAAGTCATGCTAAGGGTACATTTTTGTTGCTTCTTCCTTTATGGATCAGAATTTACCAAGGAATTTAGATTGTACTGTATATAATTGTTATTTGAAATCAGTGCAAACAATAAACCGTTATTGTTGATGTGTGCACCAATCAGAATCAAATAAGGTCTTTGTTCATGAAAGAGACTGCTATAGATCTTATTTTCCACATCCTTTGGGGTGAATTCTGAGACACTAATTTTCTGCGGGGGTACATTATGAAGTGCACTAAATTCACTAAATATTTTCAAAAGTCAGTGGAGCAAAAGCAAAAGATTAAATTGACAAAGTGTGTGAATCTAACACTTAACATAATATCCAAAAACACTAAGAACATGATACACTTTGCTCGCTTCACTCTCCTGTTTTATTCAGCACAGACACATTCAATTGCCAGCAGCAAATAAATCTTAAAACACTCCAATACAGCTTAGACCTATGTTACATTCAGCCTTTCTTGGCTGCATGTAACATATGTAACATTTTTGACAGTAAGGGATTTAATACAAATGTTTAATAGATATCAATATGTTATATTAGGAAATGCTATAATATTAAATAACTCAAACAAAATGATAAAATGTTTCACCTCATCTTTATTCATGCATTTGAAATGTTATGATTTTGGTTTTGGAGTTTGACCACAATTTCTATGTTGGTCAAGACTTACCATCACCACTACTAAACATGTCTATTACACATTTTGTGCAATATTAACAAATAGGAAGTTGCAATCAACTGTATTTTTAATTGTGGGCTTTGAATGTTTTGTGGGTGCTTTGATAAATCAAGACATTAATCCAGTCCATGCTTGTAACCATGTCACATGATTGATTATCTAGGACATTTATTATAGTGTATATTGTTTCAAGCTTAATTCTGTATCGATCTAATCACAATGCTTTTATAAATGGAAGGATAAACACTAACCTTCTTTTCCTGTCAGCATAAGCAGTTGGCGTCTGAAAGAGAAGACCTAATGGCCCGTATGGAGACTCTTCAAAGTAATGTTCGACAGCTGGAGGCACAGGCACTTGAGCTGCACAAGCTAAAATCAGGGCTAGAGAGAGACCTCGAGGCAGAAAGACTTTTAAGGGAGCAAAAGACAAAGGTACAGTGGCAGAAACTAGGACTATTTTTTGAAGCTCTGAAAAATACAGCATTCTTAACGTGTACATTTGTCTGCACAGTCTTGTTTAGCGTCTTTAAGTGTACACACACCACTCATACTTTTAAAATGCACTAAAATAAATGTTCTAATGAAGCAAATTTGTATTTTTTTGGTGAAGTGACTAATAAGCTTGACCAGAAACACTTTTTTCATATTATTGTATGTATTAAACCTAATATTAAAGTAGACAAGCTTGCAAGGCGGTAATCAGACACAAAGATAAACTTCACTTTTTTGAAGTATTTACAAAATACTTTGAGCTCTTACTCCCCCCCCCCCCCTTTACCTACCCACTAAGATCTTGGCCTACACCAGGTTAGTCCCACTGATTTCAATTCAAATTTAGTTCAAATGTATTTATAAAGCACTTTTTACAACCGATGTTGTCTCAAAGCAGCTTTACAGTGAGCCAAGGGTGAGCGGTACAAAACCCCGTAAAGCTGGGGGAAGAAACTTCAGGAGGAAGCAAGACTCGAAAGGGGGACCCATCCTGCACTGGTCGACCCAGAGGGAGAGAGAAATGGAGTCTCTATTGGGAAATTAACAATAAAAGGCCTTATTATACGGCTTAATCACTGCAGAACAGATTGGCCATCTGGTTACCAGAGGGTACAGTTAAGAGTCAATAGAGGTAGTTTTTGTTGAAACAGTAGCATTGAAAGTCTCTAGTCCACATAAGCACCCTAATTCACCCTGAGGTTATGAGAAGTGTTGCAGACTGGATTGCTTTTTGAAAGTACAATACAAGAAAGCCAGTCAGAGTAATGCAGTCTTAAATCCACAGTAACAAAAACAACCTGGTTTTGTTCTCGTTTTGAGACAATTATGTAACAATAAAATATACCAGTGTTGGGTATTTAAAACCATATAAAAATAGACCCGAGGCAGAAAAAAAAGCGAGATCAGCCCTTTACAGTATAATTTTACCTTTTAATTTTTGGTATGTCCCGTGTCCTGTTGTGTGCATTCACAGTGTATATTTGCTGTATCTCCAGGACCACCAGTCTGCTGTTAAGGAAGTCGAAGAGTTAAATGCTTTACTGCACAAACAGAAGCAACAACTTCAGCAGACGGAGCAGGAGTTGGAACAGCTCAGGAAGGCATGTACAGAGACCTGGACACCAAAAAAGATATCTTTAATCATTGACGGTTGTTTAAATTTGAACCTTGTTAAGAATAGACTCCCCTTATAGTCACGCGTGAACACAGCACACAGTGTGAACAGTGTTAGTTTCTTTCTCTGAATTTAACCCATTCACCAAGTGGACAGACACCAAGGAGGTGTGTGTGGGGTGGGTGTCCAGGGAGAAGTGTGTGGGGACAGTATCTTGCTCAAAGGTACCTCACTGGTGTCACTAACAGTCCTGGGATTTGAACCCACAACCATCTGGTCACAGGAGCAACTCCCTAACCACTAGGCCACTAGCCACCCCATAATTACCTCCATTAAGGGGGGCTAAGGCATGTTATCAGGAACCAAAATAACTAGCTCTCCTTTTGTAACTCTAATGTGAGGCGGCTGGTGGCGTAGTGGTTAGGGTGTTGCCCTTGCAGTCAGATGGTTGCGGGTTCTAGTGACACCGCTCCCTAGAAGCAGGGGACTACCACCTCGTTGCTGGCAGTTCCCTGCTTCATTTGGTGAATGGGTTAAATTCAGAGAAGGAATTGCACACTGTGGTGTGTTCACACTATACAGGGCCACTTTAGTTTATGTAGTCAGTGTTAGTCTGATTTCGCTCTCTGTAGGACACTTGTGTGACTCTAGTGCCAGGCAGAGCTGTTCCTTTATGGCAGTGGTTCTGAACCTGAGTCTCTCAGGGGTCCAAAGAGCTTAGCAAAGCAGTTGTTTACAATGTATCAGGATTATATTATTGGATACCTGCTAGAAGTGGTAATCTTTCATCTTCCAATGATTCAAGATGATGCTTTTCCCTAAGATTTGGTGAATCATAGTGTCAAATAAATCATAATTATTTTATTATTTAAAATGTACTAAACATGCATGTAACTGAGAATAGTGCACTATTTACACATCAATAAAGATTTGCATAAACATATGCAATGAATATGTTTACAGTAACATAATAATTATGCAGCTGAATTAGCAACTTAAGAAGTGATTTCACCACCAATAGTGATTCAGTGTGGATCCTTACAGTGTTTTTGTTTTTTTGTTTTTTTCTTGTGCAGGACGCCCAGCAGAGCACTCTGTTGGACATGGAAATGGCTGATTATGAGCGGCTACTCAAAGAGCTCAACCAACGGCTCTCTGAAAAGGACCAGCTGATTGAGGAGCATGAGGGCCTCATACAGACGCAGAGAGACAAAGAGGGTAAACTGGTCCAGGAAATAGGTGAGACCTACAGTTTTATATAGCAATGAAGGCTAGCATTCCCAACAAAAAACACATGAAACCTTGCCACACCTGTGAGGTGGGATGGATTATCTCAGCAAAGGAGAAGTGCTCACTAACACAGATTTAGACAGATTTGCGAACAATATGTGAGATTAATGGGTGTTTTGTGTGTGTATAAAATGTTTCAGATCAGCTCATGAAAAATGGGAGCAAAAACAATAGTGTTGTGTTTATATTTTTTGTTCAGTGTATGTATGAAAAATAATCATTTTGATCAATATGTCATTTTGAAATTGGGTCAAAATGATCAGTAATTATTGATAAACAGTGATTTTTACGTATTTTTAAAACAGAAGTGTTTGACCACAGCCTTTAGTAAAATCTTGGACAGTTTTCATTTGTCCATATCAGAACTTGTGATTTCTTATCAGATGCTTGCTTCTTTTTATACACATTATTGATTAATAAACATTAAACCAAGAAGGTAAAAAAATGCAGTTTATCAATTTCAGGATGAAACACTGATAAATTATTAATAAGAAGGACTAGTTTTAATAGACAAAAGTAATCTCGGAAACAAAGACTAATGGCTGCGACAGCCAAGATAAGACTACGTGAGCTCTGTCCTGATTTATGTACCCATCAAGTTTACCTCACTCAGTGAGAAAAGGGTTTGAATATTCTCTGGTAATAGGTGGTACCACACATATTGCCCATTATTAAGGTAACCTTATTATTGGCCAAATTAAATAACATGTGAAATTCTTTCTCTGCATTTAACCCATTCACCAAGTGAAGTAGTGGGGGGTGCCCTGCGAGCAGTGTGTGGGGACACTACCTTGCTCAAGGGTACCTCAGTGATGATACTAGCAATTAGGATTCAAACCCACAACCTTCTGGGGCAACACCCTAACCACCAGGCCTCCAGCTGCCCCAATAAAGGATGCACTTACCTAAAGGACAGGTATATGCTCTGCTTACATCCCAGTTCATCACAAAGACGGTCTTCTTTGTGTCCTTTTTTTTCTTCAGAATCTCTGAAATCACTTATGGAGACAGGAGAGGAAAAGGCATCGAAGATGAAGCAGCTGTTAGTGAAGACCAAAAAAGATCTGGCAGATGCGAAGAAAGAAGTAAGTTCCTTGAGTTCCTCTTAAACTGTGCATACACTGCACACCTTTTAGAATCCCTAAAATGTTGTGTCCTTAAAATGTTTTTCGCGAGGGCATGTGTGATACATGGGCTTATTTTCCTTCGTAGAAAATAAATAAATAATAGCTAATGTCTATAAATGTCTGTTCAAAGACATCAAGATGGTCACTATGGTGTTGCTAGGTGGTTTTTAATGCTTGCTGTGATGTTTCTAGGTTGTTACTAATGATGCAGCAGTTACATTTTGGTACCTCTAACATTGTAACTTTCTATGGGAGAGCTTTTGGAGGTGGACGTCTGGTTCCATTCACCACCAGCATGAATTCTGACTCGCAGAGTCTCTCCAAAAGAGAGCATTTCACACCAAACTCCCTCTGAACCTTTCTGTTTACTCCTTATACACTTCATTATGCAGAGATTGTGGAAATTAGGTGGAGTTCCCCTTTAAATTAATTGTTTGTCTGTGCGTGAGCTGGTTAATGCTAAAGGAACAAGATGCATTCAGCTTGAGCAAAAATTATCTATGTTTCTAATCTATGCTTTAACCTCTTAAAGGCTGTTATCGTGTAGTATAACTATTTTTTGTGAAATTGTATATAGTTTTATACAGTTGTGTAAAGCTGTTGTTCATTCCAGATGTTTCATCTGCACTTGATCAGGTTCCTATTATATATTCCTCATTATATACAACAGGATCGTATTTGACATTTTTCACAATCTTTTCATCTTTTACATGTTAGCATCTAGAAATCGCAAGCAATCATATCCAACTGGTGTTATTGTTCCTTATAGAGATGTCCAATAGAACAATGATGGAATAGTCAGTAGTGATGGACAAAATGTTAGTTTTTTGAAGGAAAATTGTTGACCACTATTGGTTGTTTGGCAGGAAGCGTCTCAGATGATTGTACAGTCTGCTTTGAAAGGAGAGTTGGAGGCCAGTCAACAGCAGCTTGAGAATTATAAGGTAAGATTGTGAACTGTTTCCTGTTCCATTATTTTTGTGTAATATTTCTTAAAGCTGTATGGCATGACTCTGCTCAGCTTTTTATGAGAGGAATGCTGATTTAGGCGTGGCGAGAGTGCGCCGTTTACATTAAGAAATGGAAATGTTTACAGAATACACTGCCCATTTAGTGGGCACTGGAAAGTTTGTCATATGTAAACTCACCAGTGTACTCAGAGCACAAAATTTTACCTCCTTTAACCCATTCACCAAGTGAAACAGCGGGCAACCAGGAACACAGTGCCTGGGGAGCAGTGTGTGGGAACAGTACCTTCCTGACTGCAGGGAAAACGCACTAACGACTAGGCTACCCGCTAATGTTATTTACAAAGCATACTTTGAACAAGAACCTACTTTGATATAAAACATGGCGTTAGGCCTGTAGGGGCTTTACTTAAGTGAAATTATGGAGACAGTGTTGGTAAGATTATTAATTTAGTTGCTTTTGTGTTCGCTTGTTTGTGCATTTGTCCTGTCTCAGATCCAGTGCAGCGAACTGACTGCAGATCGGCAGAGACTTCAGGACCAGTTGAAGTCTGTGAATGATCAACATCAAAAGGCATTCAACTCTTTCCAGCACCAACTGACCACTTTACAGGAAGAGCTTAGCTCTAAAAAGGTACATTTACTTTCTCTAGTCACTTTGTGTCTCTGTCCAACTGTCATTCTGACTCTTGAGTATAGCACACAGTGCCCTTTATTTAGGTTTTCCTACCTGAAATGTAACACTTCAGCAAAAACATGTTGGGTGTCTGAGGTGGTTTCAGTAAAAGGACTGGAAGCTTACATCCCACCAATCTGTGTCATGCAAACTGCACAATTAAGGCCTAATTCCAAATCGGGCGTTTTTCTAGTGTTTGTGGCATCAGGCAGTGTGGACTAATCCCCAACCGTTTTTCGGGTCATTGGAGCAGATGGGCATTTGGTCGGCTGTGTGTTCCCGTGGCATCAAATAAACACTGCATGTTTTCTTGGTGTCAGTTTCTGCCGATATCCCAACAAACACAAAGACACTGTTACTATAGCGTCACTAAATACAGTCCCGATCAAAAGTTTAAGACCTCTTGAAAAATGGTAAAAATTCATTTTTTGCATGGTTGGATCTTAACATGGTTCCAGGTAGAGCTTCAACATCCAGCAAGAAGAAATGAGAGTGAGACAAAACATTGTGCTGAGCAGGCAATTTATTGAAAACAACGCTTAAACTGAAACAGGCTGTTTTACAGGTGATCAAAAGTTTAGGACCACACCTCCAAAAAAACAACATAAACTCCCAAAATAGAAATCAAAGTTCCAAACATGAACTCAGTACTGAGTAGCTCCACTGTTATTGTTGATCACTTAAAAAATGAGTTGCGGCATGCTTGATGCAAGCGTTTCCATGAGGTGAGTGGGAGCATTTCTCCAAGTGGTGAAGACGGGCGCACGGAGGTCATCTAGTGTCTGGAACTGTTGTCCATTTTCGTAAACTTCCCTTGCCATTCATCCCCAAGGTTCTCAATTGTATTTAGATCAGGGGAACACGCAGGATGGTCCAAAAGAGGGATGTTATTCTCCTGGAAGAAGTCCCTTGTTCTGCGGGCATTGTGTACTGGAGCATTGTCTTGTTGAAAAGGGCCCTCAGTCATGAGGGATGCTCTCTGCAACATCTGGACATAGCCAGCGGCCGTTTGACGCCCCTGCACCTCCTGAAGCTTCATTGATCCACTGAAGGAAAAAGCACCCAAGACCATTATGGCGCCTCTCCACTGTGGCGTGTAGAAAACATTTCAGGTTGGATCTTCTTGTCATGCCAGTAACGTTGGAAACCATCAGGACCATCAAGGTTAAGTTTTTTCTCATCAGAGAATAAAACTTACTTCCAGCTTTCAATGTCCCATGTTTGGTGCTCTCTTCCAAAGTCCAAATGGTCAGTTCTGTGTCATTCATGGAGACGAGGCCTTTGAAGACGTTTTTGTTTTTGAAGCCCTTCAGTCTCGGATGCCGTCTGATGGTTATGGGGCTGCAGTCGGCACCAGTAATGGCCTTAATTTGGGTCAAGGATCGTCCAGTGTCTCGACGGACAGCCAATTGGATCCTCCGGCTCAGCGCTGGTGACTTTTTTTTTTTGGTCTTCCACTTGACTTTTTTGTCCCATAACCTTCAGGATCATTTAAGAAATTCCAAATGACTGTCTTCCTCAGCAGCGATGGCGCTCTGCGAGAGACCCTGCTTATGCAGTTCAACAACCCGACCACCTTCAAAAAGGGAGTTTTTTTACCTTTGCCATCAGAACGTCATGACAGTGTGACTACCTGACAGAAAATGACAATGAATCCAACTTTGTGCACAGATTTGGCCTTTTAAAGCATGTGGTCCTAAACTTTTGATCAGCTGTAAAACAGCCTGTTTCAGTTTAAGCGTTGTTTTCAATAAATTGCCTGCTCAAAATAATGTTTTGTCTCACACCCATTTCTTCTTGTCGTATTTTGAAGCTCTACTTGGAACCCTGTTAAGATCCAACCATGCAAAATATGAATTTTTGCCATTTTTCAAGTGGTCTTAAACTTTTGATCAGAACTGTATGTCCCATGATTTGAGGGTGAACCTCAGTATCGGCAGTAAAGTTTGTTCCTTTCCTTTCTGCGATGCTTTACCAGGAGAATTTTCAAAACACGAATGTCGATGCTTAGTTTTAATAAAGAATAAGTATCCATGTTTTTACTGCAGATTTACTCACAAAGACGAGTCACATGTCGGTCTGCACCAGAGTATGTGAGGGGAGTGGAGCGGCAAGAATTTCCGCTCTGCGCTCAGAGCATTTCATGATCACTCCGCTCCAGCTCTGCTCTGCGTTTACCATTTTCCGCTCCTTGCTCCCTCTCTGCTTCCTCCTCACTTGATCCTCGCTCCATGAAATAATTTTTCCTCTGTGCGTTCAGTGAAAAACAAATACACAATACTCAGAGAAAAATAATAATGTGCTTTAGTAGAACAGTAGTGTGAATTTGTTCATGCTATAGCTAATGCAGTTGCATTATTGTCCAGAGCGGTAGTGGAGCGCTCTCGGAGCGAGAGAAAATCATGACGCTCCAACTTTCAAAAACTCCGCTCCAAGCTCCAGGCAAAATCATGCCGATTCACGCCTCGCTCTGCTCCCACTCTGCTCCGCTCACATACTCTGGTCTACACTCACCTTAGTCATTAAACTGTATGATATACTACAAATATTCTAAATGAATACTCTTTCAGCTAGAAATGATAGGACCAACCTTATTGAAGCTGACAGAGATCATTTGTGTTATATATGCTCACCTATAAACCATTACATTGGAGTTTGATGTGTTGGAAGCTGAACAATTTTAAAGGGTAAGAAGCTGAGCACCTCTGACAGGCTCAGTTGTGAAGTGTATCGGAGCATCTCCAGAACAGATTGTGGAGTGTTCATGAAGTACAGCGGTTAGTACCAATCAATAGTGTTCTAAGGAAGGACAGTAGTTAAACTGGCAACAAGATAATGGTCACCCAAGGCACAGCGATGTGTGGGGGGGGGTTCCACTGTCTGGTCCAGTCCACAAAAAGTTGCATCACAGCTTGCTGAGATGGAGCTGAATAGCCACAAACCATTTTTACATTTACATTTACAGTATTTAGCAGACGCTTTCATCCAAAGCGACTTCCATTCCCTAACTACAGGGGACAGTTTCCCTGGAGCAACTTAGGGTTAAGGGTCTTGCTCAGGGAGCAGTGGTGGTGCTGAAGGTAGGATTCGAACCCACAACCTCTTGGTCCAGAGGCAAGTATCCTACCCACTGAGCTACCTCCACCCTTTCAAACCAGTCAAAAGTGCCCATACAGACTTTCACCCAGTGCCTACAATGAGCAAGTGGGCATCAGAACTGTACCATGGAAGAATGCCTTAAATGTAAATGTAAGTAGGCAAAAGCAGTTTGATGCTCTGAGCAATGTTCTGCATTCATATGGATGTTACATTGACTCATACCATCTAGCTAGACATTGTTGGAGACCAAGTACGCCCCTTCATGGCTTCTGTATTTACTCCCACACTTTAAAAAACTGCTGTAGAGGTTTGAGGAACATGCCAAAGAGCTCAAGGTGTTGACTTCCAGTTTTACTGATTAATCATCTGTGAGATGAGTTAGACAAACAGGTCTGATCCATTAAGGTCACCCCTCACAACATACAGGACTTAATGGATCTACTGTGATGCCACATACCTCAGCAGATCTTTAGGGGTCTTACTGAGTCTATACCTCAATAGGCACAGCATCAGGCACCAGGCTGACGTTTATGGCCGATCGCTCTATATATTTAGTACTTAAAGCAATGTGTTACACTATTTTGTTAAGCTAAGGAAATGTTTCAAATGACGGTAACTAATTTTGATTCCAGGCTGAACTTGAATCAACAGTGTCCGAGTTTGAGGGTTACAAGGTACGGGTCCACAACGTGCTCAAGCAGCAGAAAAATAGGAGCTCGACTCAAAGTGATAGAGAATTATCTAAACAGGAGAGGTAGGAGTAGCTTCATTTTCATGACGTTCAAGTCGTTGTGTGTGTGTGATGTAAGAGCTGCAGTGCTATTTTCTTTCACTGATGACAAATGAATTAGTGTTTTGAGTCGTGTAACAATAGAAACTCTCCAGTCGCCTCATCAAAGTTGGCAACCATGGTATAGTTCATCACAATAAAGTAGAGATGTTCCGATCAGCATTTTGGGGCCGATTACCGATCACCAAGATCATGATCTGCCGATTGCCGATCACTGCCGATCACAGAATGGCAGGGGAATGGGAAT
>JBBPDE010000154.1:44589-56474 GCA_037974605.1 Nannopetersius ansorgii | reverse complement strand
TCTCTCTCTCTCTCTCTCTCTCGCTCTCTCTCTCTCTCTCTCTCTCTCTATCTCTATAGCCCTTTATCTCTCTCTCTCTTTTTGGCCAGGTGTGGTTTTCATAGTCCCCCCTCTTAAGGCCTGTAGGGCTTTGTTGACAGAAGGCGTTTGTTTTTGAAATGGAGTGTCTGGAGCCTTTGTGGGGCAGATGTCGTCGAATGTGCTGACCAATGAGTGGCCTCCGAGGCTGATAAGGGGCGTGTTTCACACTGGAGTGTTGATTGAGAAGACATACAAAACGCACCTCAGACACACACACACACACACTCACACATATATACACACACTTAACCCACAGATAAAGCACCTCACTTGTTTAGTCACACCAAAGGATGGCCTGCAGGAGGTCAAACAGGAAGGCTATCTGCAGTGTTTGGAGAAGAAGCATAACACCCCTGCTATGTATGCAACTCACTCGGAGCTTCGAATTAAAATAAGTCAAATTAGCTTTCTGAGTGGAAATCTTTTTTTTTCCTGGTAAGACTTTCAGCATGGGGCAGCAGTGCTTGGGAAGGACTGGTTCATTTGTTTTATGGATGAAAATGTGTTCCGATTATGTAAAACATTGGATCATATCATATGTTATCAATATAGTCCAGTACCAGCGCCTGCTCCTCTGCTGTCTGGGCCCGAGCCCGTAGCTGAATCACTGTTTACTCTCGGGGAAGATGGCCGCTAATCTCTCCGTTTGTCTCTTGTCACCCTTTGGAGACGAGGGTGCGCTCCCTGCAGCCTGCCCGGTCTGACAAGGGCCCTGAATTAGATCACAAGGCTTCCAGATGGCTTCAATTGAATTATTTAGCGCAGGAGAAAACCAATTCGGGTCAGCTGCAAATATATAGAAGGAGGTGAAATGGCGTCTGTAGCCGTGTGTGTTTTTCTAGGGGCTCTGGAGCGAGTAAGTGGCGGCCAGGCAGATCTGTGAAAGGTCACTCGTAAGGGTTACTGTGCGTGTGTTTGTGTGTGTGTGTGTTTTCTCCTGGTTTTGAGTGATAGATGGATTTGAACAATGAGGCCTGATCATTTCCCTCCTCTTCCCCCCATCTGAAAAAAAGTAAAAGGAAGCTGACAGCACCTGGGTGGTGATTTCATTGTGGCGGTGATGAAAAATGTGTTTTGGTTCTAGAAGCAGAGCTCTCCTAACCACTCTCCAGGGTGCACTGTTTGTAAGGGTCCTACTTCAGCAGAGAGCTGAGCCTTTCACTCCTGTGTAGTCTGAGAGACCTCACAAATGCAAACATTATATATGTATATATGTTCTGATATTTTTGCACTTTTGGTTGAAAATATGGGTCGCTATGACTCATTTGGAAAGAAAAAAGAGGTTTAAAGGAATTCCTTTCCTACCCACAGGTCTAGTATGCCTGCACTGAATTAAGGTGATACATAGAATTTGCATGATTCCACTTTCCACATCAATTAATATCATTGCAGAAAAAGTGGACTGAAGGCAGTACTGCATCTTTGTAATGTATGTATTTTCGTCTGGAATCGACGAAGTGGGCATCATTTTTTTTTAGCCAGGCCAAAGTTCTTGAAGAGTTTCAGTGAGCTGGGAGAGAGAGACCCGCTCCAGGTGCTGAAAAGGCAAGATGTTCTTAAAGTGAGGTGCTTTAAAATCAGCTTAGGCTAAGTTTAGAGACCTCTGGCTAAGTCCCCAGAGGCAGGCTCTGACTGGTGGAGGGACAAGCTTTTACTTTAACACTCTCTTAAAAGAGTATATGACCCTCAAACCCCCCACCCCTCTCCTCCATATACTCTTAGCTATGGAGCGCATGGAATGTGTGTCATTTACTTCTGAGTTGGAGGATATGTTAGGAAAAAGGATGTACATGTATGTACAGAATATGTGTGTATGTGTACATAAACTCATGTAAGCATGTGTATGTGTACATCATCATATTGAAATGTGTGTACAATGTGTATACACACACGAAAGCTCTATTTTTATTTCTTCTTCTTTAGAGAGAGAGAGAGAGAGAGAGAGAGTGAGAGCAAGAGGGAGAGAATGTGAGAGAGAGACACCTGGCTTCTCTCAGTCTCGGACTAATGGTTTTGTCAGGGTTTCGGGTTTCAAGGCCGCGGAAGGCCGAGCTAAACATAATAAACATGATCAGTCGTAAATTCTAATCAACCTCTCGTTGTTTATCTTTGGAGTTTAAAACCAGCATGTGCCCTGTCTGCTGATTTACAAGTCAGAGCAAGTGTCTGTAGATTAGCTTATCTAATAGTGACGAGATCAGGACTGAGTTGTGAATCTTTCAAGGCCCTGTGCTAGCCCTGTTGTTTATGAGTTAGCCATTGTGTGTCTTGATAAATCCTTAATGGCTCTCCATTCCTTTGCCAGACCTGCACTCATGGGTGCCAGAATGTCACAGAAGAACCACTTTTGGTTCCTTAGAGAATCTTTCAGTGGATGGTTCTTTAGAGTACCATGTTTTTAAACAACCTTACATATACACACTACCAGTTAAAAGTTTGGACACACCTCCTCATTCAATGTTTTTTCTTTGTGTTTATTATTTTCTACATTGCAGATTAATATTGAAAATAAACAAAAATGATGAAGGAATTATGCACAAAAAAAGAGAGTTAAACATACCAGAATATGATTTGTAATAAGGTAACAATGGACAGTTTTTTACTTAGTTAAGTGGTTCTTGCAATTATCTGGAGTAGTACTGTAGTTGAATAGGGTTACTAACTGTGCACCAACTCTTGCCATCACAACTGATGATCCCAAACACAATTAAATACCATTCCAGGTCAATTCATCATGATATAAAAAAGGCCAAGAGTGTGCAAAAGTGTCATCAGAGCAATAGGTGATGTTTTCAATATTAATCTACAATGTAGCCCATAAAACAAAGGAAAGGTGTGACCAAACTTTTGACTGGTAGTGTCATAAACTCACACTTTAGTCTCATTTAGAAGTATGTTATTTGGTATTGCAACTGGATCATATTAAAATGTCACTTTTAAAAATGTGTTTCAGCAAATTTATTAGTTTTTATTGTTACACTAGTTTTATAATATTATAATTGATATCTGTCTTGAAATGCTTGTCTGCTTTTGCACCGATTGCAGGGTAGCAGTTTGGAGACAGCGGTTTATTCTTGTAAAAATCTGCATATGTGGTTAATATATAGGTCTGTTATATGTAGTTCCAAGTGCAGTTCTTTGAATAATAATGGAACCATTGTTCTGTCACGGCTGAGGAAAGTTTAACCAGGGAAAGTAGGCTCCTTGGATTGACGACATTTGCATGGTTCTGTATATAATGTTGCCTTTACTAAAGAGCTCTTGAAGAGCTCAATTTTAAGGTATGTGCTGGATATTCATCTGTTCTCCTTGTTTTTTTTATTACTGCTGTTGTTGTTGCACACTGAAACAAATGACTTTGTTATTAGACGTGACCTAGAATGTCACAATCTAATAAAACGAAATCAGAAGACAATTTCACAAGACACAGTGTGAATCTAAATATTTAATATTTTCTGGGATTTGATGAGTCAGAGCAGACACTGTGCAGGAGCAGTGCTGACTTTTTGAAAAATGTCAGAGTTTCTTTATTTAAAATGTCATGATCTATTATCAGTATGTTTAAACCTGTCGTTTTACACACTGCACATCACTGTTTTACAATGACAGGAATGGAGCAAAAAGCCATAGACAGTTACAGCAGTTTGGGAGCCTCCAAATGTTGTTTGGTGCTATAGAGTAAGTGTATGGGCCTGTAATTTAACCTGAGGATGAACCCATATCTGGAATGGGGGTAAATCTTAAATCTGTAAACTTGAGAATTTTCACCCAGATGAAGCGAATGTAAGTCTTAAATTCAGCTTTGGTGTGAGGGGAGTGAAGAAAAGCCGACTGTCTGGCCACCCGCCTGCATCTCAGTCTTGTTAACTCGAAGGGCACTCCAGTGTGGCGCGAGAGCCGTTAATTGTGTTTGTTCTCAAACACGGCGACATGATTGTTGTTTGTCCTCACTGATACTGTACGCCGCGATCAGTGTGTAATGACTCTTGGCCCAGACTGCTGACTCAGGCACGTGGGGGAGAGAAGCCGTCCGATTCTGACAGATAGACCACAAAGGCTTGTGTAAATTGAATCTCTCTCTCTTTTTTTTTTTCTTTCTTTTTTTTTTTTTTAACGTGTGCAGGGCAAATTGAGCTGTGCTTAGTCAACTCACGACCTGTCTGGTATCTGGATATTTCTGGGTATTTTTGTGCCTGTGCACACTATTGCTGGGTATTGGCAGCAACTACAATGCATGTAATGTGTGAGACTATGATTAATCTGGTCCTTGCACAACAATTGAGTATAGTTTCGTATCATTTTGTGTTGACATGATTTTGGTTGGATAGTTAAAAAAAAAACATTGTTGCTATTTGATCAAAATGCCAACTTTACAGAAAAAGGAAGGAAAAGATTCTTTAGTTATTATGTAACTAAGGATTTTATTTCAGGAAGCTTTAGATTTCATCTTGATTTTTTGTCACGACGTAAAAGACAGCTGCTGCATTCCAATTCCGTAAAGAAGTAAAAAATGACAAATATGGAGATGGAAGTGTTCCGTTCTGACAGCAACAAAATAACATTTAAAATAAATCTAAATATAGAGAGTTACAAAAAATATAAATACACATTCCTCTTGGAATGTACTGATTGAAAGAACAGGCATTCACAAAGTACAAATCTTCCAAAATAATGCAGCAAGTGCATTAACAAAGTATGCTAAGTGCATTAACAAAGTATGTAAAAAATACTTTTTACCCCAGAATATTACTGACCACACAAATATATATATATGTCACTTGTCAATGTGAAAATATGAATAAAAAAACACCCTGGAGATGTCTAGTCCAGCAACAGGAGGCTAAAACACAGGAAATCTTTCAGAAAAATCCAGGGCTGCAGAGCAGCAGCATCTCCATCCGTCTCAAGCACTGATTGTTTAGTCGTTTGAAGCGTGTGTGCATTCAAGACTATGGGCTGAGTTTGGGCTAAATGAGCGAAGTGCTTAGCGACAATTAGCTCAAGTTAAAGCCGCGAGGCCCCGCTGAGGCTGAATGGACTTATTTTCCAGCCACTTATCATAACAGTCGTATCAGAGAACGCGCGTGCCCCGGCTAATGCACAGACATACCAGCGAGACGGTGCCTGTTCTACCATCCTTCACTCCCACAAACACCGGAGCAGGAGGAAGCACATTCATAAGAGTGACATTCATAGTGCTATTATGTTTGTGTGCAATTCCTGTTCGAATGACCTGGGTTTCATGACTCAGAGAGTATTTTGAGTATTTAAATGTCTCCAGTATTGCAGCGCAAGGCATGTGTCACGGTAAAGAGCAGAGTCGGCTTATGGTGACTCTGACTACACTGGTGGTTTCAGTAAAACATCATTCAGTGGAAGGTTGTGCAAAGGGATATTAATACAGTACTTGTATTAAGATACAAATGTTATAACTGCACAGTCTAGTGTTTTCTTTCCCGTTCTAATGTAGACACATGCACAAGACTAAGCTGTGTGTTGAGTTCTGTCTTTAGTAACAGAGCAGTGTATGTTTATGTATGTGTATCGACGTCTTTATTTACATATCCATTGGAGACTTTTCTGTCAGATTTCAACCAGGAAGTTGTTTTGAAAGTCTAAAATCTTGGAAAATGTATTTTTGTTGCGTCACCTGGGTGGGCAGCTTGATATTTGATCACTATTGTAATTAAGTTGCATCACAACAAACGTTTCTGAGAATTTTGTGGAAATATTCATCACTTCACCACCGCATGTGCAACAGTAAATCATTTTCGTGAAGTAAAGGTCATCAGGGTGTACTTACTCATATGTAAAAATCAGCAAAGCATATAAATAGACTGGGAGTGTTTATACTTTTGCATGTGACTATTATTTTTTGTTATTTTGTATGTGTGAATGATCCCACTAATGGCAGCCTTTGGACATCCGTTGTCTCTTAATGTCTTGTTTTGACTGCCTGCAGCAAGAAGGTGAATGTGATGTACAGTACTTAGGCACCTTTGAAAATAACATTTAAAAAACAATTAGATGAGCAGTAAGTGTTTTAAAGTTTAAGAGAATAAATATAAATAACATTTATACAATAAATAGTGATTTTATGTTCAGTATAAAAACATGTTCCTTGTGGAAGTCCAGTATGACTCCATCAGTCATGCTGATGGAATTTCACAAATCCAAACAACGACTGTAGGAACTGAGGAGAAATCTGGACCCAAACCTGTACAGTACTTCTCACAGTACTGTAGATCATTTTAGGTTGGAAATGATTTTCGCCAGCCTTCTGTACAAAAGTCCACCCTAGCGACAAAAAACATATTTGAGGTCAGAATATGGAGGGATCAGTGCCGATTTTATTCCAGTGATGCTGTTGCTTTGGCAAGCCATGCGGAAACATCCTCCTGATCCGTCTTGCTGAAGTGGCCTTTGCCGAGGGTCTCACAGCCACGCGGCGTTAAACCTGAAGTCTTTCATATTTCAGGACACTGAGAAGAGTCAGACTGGGTGAACAATGCTATGGAAAGACTTCACTTGCCCCAGAGTCCTTGGACTTTCCCCTCGCTAACGTAAACACAGGAGATCTAACTCCAAACACTCTGCTGACAGTGGGGCAGGGTGTGTTAAATGTGTGTGTGTTTGTGTCTGGACATGAATGTCTCTGTGTAATACCACAAGGATGTGCAAAACCAACATGCAATTTCCTGAGTAATTAATTCCCAGATTGAGTGCAGTTTGATGTTGCCCCTGCTGTAGACTGTGCTCAGGATGGAGGGGTTAACGGGCTTATAGTGGAATTCAAGGAGTCTCTTAGGGGCTGCTGCCAAAGTTTCTGCCTTTTTTTGTGTGTGTGGAATTTGAACGCATGTTTTCTGAACTCTGGAATGCCTCTGTCTACCTCGCTCTCTCTCTTTCTGTCTTTGTTTCACTCTCTCTCTTATCTACAATATGTCTCTATCCTCTATATCTTATTTCCATCCATTTTGCTTTTGTCTCTATGTTTCTCGCTCTTTCTTTACTTCTTTCTTATCCCTATTTCTTTCTCATTCTCTGTCTCTCTGGTCATTTGTTTGTTTCTTGTTTTTTTTGTTAATCTCATTCTTTTTCTTTGTGTTTCTCTCTGTCTGTCTGTCTTACCCTCTCTATCTCTTTCTTTCTCTTCACTTCTTTCCCATCTCTATCATACTCTTTCTCACTCCCCCCAGTCTCTCCATCTCTCTTTGTGTCCATCTCTTCCTTTCTTCTCTCACTCTCTCTCTCTCTCTGCCTCTCTGCCTCTCTCTTTATCTCTTTCTATTTATCTCCGTGTGTGTCTCTGTCTCTTCTCTCTCTCTATCCCTCACTCTGTCTCTCTGTCTCTCTCTGTATCTCTCTGTCTCTGTAAATCTCTCTCTGTATCTGTGTGTGTGTTTGAGTTGTGAACATATTGACGGTCTCTTGGCCCAGCCCCAGTCGGAGCACCTGGGCAGCAGGCTGTGGTGATCAGTGAAGCCTGACTGCTCTGCTGCTCAGTGACAGGCGTTTGAGCGCGGGAGAGTTGCTCTCTACACCCGCTGGGCTCGGCGTGACAGCCGTGCTGAGGCTCCAGTCCAATCCCCAAACCGTCACCACGGCTGCCAGGCCTGAGCCATGTTCGTCTGCTGAAGCATCCGGCCCCGCTCCAGTTCCCCCAAACGCTCCCTTCATATCTGACTTCTTTCCCCTGGCCACTTGTCCACGTCAACTTGAAGAAACGGACGCCTCACAGCAAAAGATCTCTACAAACTTTCAAGAAAAGTGCTCTTAATGGGGTTTTGATATTATATCAAAGTTAACACCTTGAAAGCACTTGCAGGTGCTGATATTTCACCACACCATGCGGGAAAAGCAGATTGTGCAGACACACCAGGGTAAGACCTAGCACAGTTTCTGGGAATTTATAAGGAAATCAGTACATTACCAGGAAGGATGATGACATCCTCCAACATGCTGACAATTTTTTTGAGGTGGTTCATTTAGCAGAAGGACTAGCGAAAGGAAATTAAAGGAATGCGTGGGGGGAAAAGGGCATTCATATCAATGGTATGTGGGACTGTGAATGCATGACTTCCATTAAAATACCATTTAACTGTTTTCCCCAAACAAATTCAATGGATGTATTCTTTATGTTTTTAGTGTGACTCACAAGGAGCTTTGTATGTGCGCTCTAACCAGTTCTGATATTTAAGTATATGTAAGAATTAATGGACATTCAGTGAGGCGTAGATACAGATGTTAGCTTTAGCCAACATTAATGACTGACATTATTTCAATTGCCATTAATACTCAGTACCTGAATGCCACACTGGTATGTCAAAAGCTACTAAAACACTTTCTTGTGCAAAATAACTGAATGTTTCAGAAACATCAAACAAAAACATATTTATGGTCAAAAACATATTTATGGTTAATAGCTTTAAAATGCTGCTGGTTTTTGACAGTTAATATAATGAAAAAACTAAATACATTTCTTCTTTAGAAACAAGCAGAATAAACATGTGGTGCGAGATGCCAATTGTGTGTGTCTGAGAGAGAGAGAGATACACTTGTATCCGAATAGTTATAAAGGAATGACTGTGTAATGTCCAAATAATTAGAAAAATAATCTTTTCATCATATTGTCTATGTTGTGCTGAAAAAGCGGTTATGAAATACTTTAAATATTGGAAAAATACCCTCAGGGTCCTAAGGGTTAATATAGCAACAAACAGAGGTGTGAAAATAGCTCAGGGAAAGCTCACTGTGTGTTGACATGTTGAAATGTTTTTGTTTTGAGAAACTGAGCTTTCCTCTTAAAATGAGCTGATGAGCTAATGCTAACATGGGAGATGATTAGTGCTGCAGTAGATGTTTTTTTTCCTCTGCTAACACTGAGAATAGACATAGCTATTCCAGCTAGAGCAGTTACAGCTGTCTTTTCTACCACTTCCTCAGCAGCATGCGCTTGGCAGTGTTCCATGATACAACACAACGAACATCCAAATAGTAACTGTAGTACTTCAATACTGACACCTCAAATGGCAACTGAGCGCCCATGTGCACCGTTACGGCAAACAGGACTACGTCCTTACAAACAAAGTGCTGCTGCTGTTGAGTGTTAGTGTACTGATAAAGTTAACACGTGACAAATGCACCTAAAGATAGTGCAGTTTCACCAGACCATGCTGGAATGTCTTTTATTTCGGGGGGTGTAATTTAGTGCAAACAGATATGCGAAACCCAGCTGAAAACGCTAATTGATAGGAAAAAAAACATTCCAGATATACCCAACTTATAATTTGTGCATTGTAAAGTGGTGGCATACATGAATAGCTCAGAGTAATTGCTGTTTTAGTGAAGCAGGGTGGGTGTGTTGTGGATTGTGAAGGACATTAGGGGCAGTGTAGTGAGGACTGGGAGAGACTCCTTAGTTTGCACTGGTGGTTGGACACGCACGCACGCACGCACGCACGCACACACACACGCACACACACACACACATTCACCATCTATACTAAACTTAAACCTAAACTATTTACATAATGTGTCTCATAAGAAAGCCTGACTCATACAGGACAAATTGGTACACAAATGTGTACAAACAATCCTGGTTATAACGTGACCAAATGTTAAGTGAGGTCACGTCAAGCCTAAGCAGGAAATGCAGTTGTTCAGTGGTGCTAAACATGCAGTTGTCTTCAAAAGTTGCATGCTCATGTTTTTAGAAGCACTCCTGATTTTCTACAAATTGTTCATGCAATTTGTGGGTTTTTCCCTGCAACATTTTTTGTGGGGGGCAACAAACAGTACATAATGTATCATTACATTTACACAAACCACATTCTGAGTGTTATTTTCCAGTATGTTAGTACATTCGCAGTAACTGTACATTAAAATGCAGAAGTGTTTCCACTAAACTAATTTTTACTTCAGTAACAAATGAACAAGACACGCATTTTGACCACACCACCCGAACATATGCGACTGTACATACAATTTGAATTGATTTGATTACGAGAGAGATCATTTATAACGTCAACACACTGACGCATTGTGCCGATGGCTCAATGTGCTGATACTTACATTTATGTGGAAATGAAATTTTGGACATTTGAACCAAAGAGTGTCATTTGTTTTTCAGTGTGTTTTAAAAAAAGAAACATCCCAACAGTAACACTTCCAGCTATCATAGAAATCAGTACAGGGGCCTGGCTGTGGTTATCCTATGACCAAACATTCTCCGGCGTGATCACAGCTCTGTGAAGGACGCACGATCACTCTTGGCTGTACGAGCCAATGTTGGGCCACTGCACAGATTGTTAATTTCCTTCACGAATGCATTTTCTTTTATAACCGTTCCAGCCTCAAATCCCCAGTGCCTCTTAAAACTCCAGTAATATGCTAAAACGTAACACTAGCATGTCTTTCTTCGCAGACGGGTCCCTGTTGCTGTGTGTGACTCATATTCACACACTTCATAAATCCCTTTTCCCATGACTCTTAATTCAAAAGAATCCTATTAGGTGGATGTGTGCATTTTAAAAAGCATTAGGCCCTCGCTCTGTGCCCCCACGTCGTAAAAACCAGGGTATCTGCGCGCACACACACACACACACACACACACACACACACACACACACACAATCACGCAAACAGCACAACATTTAGTGACGCAAGGGTCAGAGGTTGAGCCGGGTCAGAGGTCTTGGAATGCTGTGGAAATGCCTTCCAAATCCTAGGGCGGAAGAGGGTGTGCTGGTGTCGAGTTTGGATTGAGATGAAGCAGGTGCTGAAGGTGCGAGTGCTGAGTAAACTCTCTCTCGCCTCTAGCCCCATCTGAGGAAACAGGATAAGGGGCTTTAATTGAATTTCAGCCTCTTTTGTTTGGGTCCTGGGATGCAAAGTCTTTGTGTCCCCCGCTCCCCTAAGAGGATGAATTTGACGCTTGAGGATTTTGACCTCATTTTCAAGACAAGAGGACTTTTTACCCCCCTGCTGTTCTGATCTTAATGTAAAAGAGATTCCCGCCTCGATATGAAAGAAGAGCCCCTGTTTTAAAACCGAGGCTAACCCCTGCAAGGATGATGCACCTGCAAATCCAGGGGATGCTTCTGATAATAAAAAAGTGGCGCAGTAATGTCCCTGTTATTTTTTTCCCTTGACATGCTGTAGGAGAAAAAACATCCCTCTTTCGCTGGCACCTAATCCTCCATGCGCCATGGGGTGCGAAGAGTTGCCGAGGGCAACAAGCTATGACAGATCTCTAGCAACGCTGAGGGTTAGTGAAAGCAGCCTGAGCCTCTGTCTGTGTGTACTGCGCAAACAGCAGCAGCAGCAGCAACATCAACAAGAGTAGCAGCCCAGACTTTTTATCCATCGGCCCGAACTGATCCAGCCTTTTCAACTTAGAAGAAGATGCTTCACGTCCCGGACAGTGGAATTAAGGCAGTGCTTTGGTCAAAAATCATATTTACACAGTGTTCTCCATATCCAAATTATATTAAAAACGTACATGCCATCTGAACTCGGCTACTTTTAGTTTTGTGCTGGAGCAAAAACACTTGGATTCATTAAAAATTATTAAAAATAATCTTACACTACCGGTCAAAAGTTTTAGAACACCCCAATGTTTCAAGTTTATTTAATCGAAATTCAAACAGTTCAAGTCCAATCAATAGCATGAAATGGTGGAAAGGACAGAGCTGAACTGCGAGAGGTTTAAAACTTGTAAGGTTCCCCAGAAGCAGGAAATAATTCTGTAGCTCCATGCAGTTCCTCTGGTCTGTGCCTAGTTGGTGGGGTTCATCCTACAG
>JBBPDE010000154.1:32423-43919 GCA_037974605.1 Nannopetersius ansorgii | reverse complement strand
AGACACTGAACCGCTTGAATTTCAATACAAACAAACAGAAAAAATGGGGTGTTCTAAAACTTTTGACCGGTAGTGTATATCTGTGGTTTCTGATGTACATACAAGCTCAGACACAGTGAGAGCCGTGTTAATAAATGTTTCATGGGGATTATACAGAGTTTGGGAAATGATTATGCACCCTGAAGACATGTTTGGTGTCCAAATTTTGCTTCTTAATTTACTTCACTCAACACTATTTGGACACCGAGGTGTGTCTTTACAAACTGCCTCAGATGTCAAATCAGTTTTTGGCATTTTATTCATTTTATTATCCCACCATAAGTCATACTGTCTGCAGCATCCTAATGAAGAGCTGAATGTGGGATTGAGTAGGTTGGTTTGAGTATTTTTTTTAGCAAAGTTAGCATTGTAGCTCCAGCTAAACTTAGCTGATTGCCTACATGTCTGAGCGGATTGTCTGCATCTGATGCAATTTGTCAAGTGGTACTAAGAGAGGGCGGTACCTCAATTAGCTACCTGTGTTTTGAGGGTTCTTCATTCTTAAGCATGTGTATGAAAAATACAGGATTATGCTATATTGAATTACAAGGTGGATTTTTGTTGCAGCTCCTCTGTACAATAACAAGCCTTGTGCTATGAATCATTCTGCTTATCCAAAAAACATAAGCCTCCCGATGGATTAAATTAAAACACGTTTTTAATGTAGACACTTATTTACTGCCTTTTTCAACAAATCTGGTTCCATTATATTTTTATTTTGTCATTATTTAATGTGTGTGTGCAGCCTATATGAAATGAAATGGGCCATAGAGAGAGCAGATATATGTTCCTACAGTATTTCTAGAGACTATTTGATACAGGAACACTGATGGAAATGTGGCGTTTCCCATAGATGCATCCATTTTTTTTGTGTGTCACATATTTACAGACTTATTACAGTCTGATAGGCTTCTCAGAAGCTCTTCTTCTCTAATGGGGCCACAAAATCCAATATTCATGCTACTATATATCACCATCACCCCATTGTATAACTATCACTCATCTTGGCCCCTCCACCCCTCTCCCCCCCTCCCTGCTTTTGTTTTCCTTCCTCCGGCTTCATCTGACTGATAAATGGAGCTCTCTTGGAGATGGTCCATTCAGCAGCCTGGTCGGGGTGCCGGCTGTAAAGTCAGAACCACACGTCTCCGCTCTGATCTCTGCAGCCCCCCAATGCACACACCTTCACAAGCAGTCTTTTCACCCTTCCTGCTGTATTCCACCTCTTTAATCCTCTCTCAGGTTAAGGGATACACCCATTTAAGTGTCATCTAAAAGGTTAGCCTGGGACAGCACTGATAACTCGGATGATAAACTGTGAAAATATTCCATTTGAGCATTTCATATCATATCTGTACACCCTCCACCCCCACCCATAACTTGAAAACTTTTCCAAACTGCTCTGCTCCGCTCTTTAATATTTCATCAAAATGAATCCTCTTATCTGAGTGTGTTGAATCCTTTTTTGTTCAATCAGGGCACTTACTGCAACTGAAAATAAGAGCATTAAGACTCTGTTCTGCATTTATATGGAATATAATTGTGGAGGCTTTCATGGCCTCTATAGCTTTGTGGACTGAGAAGCCAGCAAAAAAAAATGAAGGACGTCTTTCTGTACTTTGGCGGCCGAGAAAGACACAGAGAGAGAAAATGAACCCGGCTCCACTTAAGGAACTCCTTTCACTCGGCCCCTTGAATCAGAGCTCAGATGAGGACTTCAAAATCAATAAGAAACACACAACTCAACAAGCAAAAACGGCCCGCTCCACCTCAATCATCTCCTTTCTGTTCTCCCCCCATTCTCTCACTCTCTGTCTCTCTTTCTCTCTGTATCCCTCACTCTCTGTCTCTCTCTCTCTCTGCCCCCTCCTTCTGATCGATGTGGGAAAAAATTGGGCTATGATCAAACCCGTTAGGCTTCCGGGTGCTCGCAGCTCACCGCTAGCCCCGTATGGTGAGGTAATTAATAGATGGATCGGCTGCCACTTTCACCATGGCATCCCTAAAGTGGAGGCAAAGGGGTGGAGGTAATATTTATCTAAATTCCAATTAGCCTGGTGTGAGCTGTTTGATGTTGTGGCTGGGTCAGCTCTCAGCAGGCAGCGGGAGCTCTCTACATTTCAAACACTCAAGACTGAGAGACGCAGGGGGACATCCCCGCCCCGCAAGCGCCCGTCTGGACCCCTGTCTCTCTCGGAAGTCACCTGAGGTGAGAGCCGGCATGTGTATCAGCAGGTGTGAGGGAGAATCAGATGACAGTGCAGTACTCAGCCCTAAAACGTTTTTTGTTGCCACCGTTTTTCTGGGTCTGAGGGGAAAAAAAGTGGCAGTCCTACTAGTATCAGTCACAAATCCTCTGCTCATGGGGCAGTAAGCCACTTCATCAGGTACACCTACCTTGCGTCTAGACTCACTGGGTATTTTATCAGCTGCACTTGCAATATAGGTGCACTTCATAGTTTACAATTACTGACTGTAGTCCATCTGTTTCTCTGCATTGTTTGTTAGACCCCATTACCTTGCTCAGGACCCCCCACAGAACCACCAGTGAGTAGTTATTATTTGAGTGGTGGATCATTATTAGCACAGCAGTGGCTCTAGCATGGTAGGGGTGTGCATGTGCGTGTGTGTGTGTGTGTGCGTGTGTGTGTGTGTGTGTGTGTGTGTGTGTGTGTGTGTGTGTTGTTTCTTGGAGTGGACCACACACAGTCATGCCACTAGAGTTTTTAAACAGATGGGCTACAGTCTGTAATAGTAAACGAAAGGGCAAATATATGGTCGAAGAGGCTAAAACAATGCACAATGAGTGCAGATACAAGACAGGTGTACCTAATAAAGTGGCTTGTCGGTGTGTGTACATTAATTTTGGAATTGTAATAGTTATATGTGTATTCACTTCCATGCTGTCTGACAATAGGCAAACTGTTAATCTAGCTAAATATTAGACAGTCAAGTATTTAGCATTTTCTTGCTCTGCTCAAAAGCAACATACAGGATTGGAAAATTCACTAAGGTTTTAGAAATGTTATTAAAATTGCGTACTGACTCAGCGTTTCAATTTGATCCCTGAGCCATTATAAACCACTTTGTTTTGTGCATTTTCCTGTGCTATCTGTAAGACAATTGCCTACCAGTACAGGCAAAATAACACAGAAGATCACTTAACATCTTAATCAAGCGGCCCTTCATATCAAAAGTTGGTGGATCTTGGCTAAACCATCTGATAGTAGCCAGAAATCTGACTTGTGAGACAGAATCCAGAGCCATGGTCCTCCTACTGTCTGCCCAGCATTTCTGGATAGAGCCAGTTTGCACAACAGGACACATATGCTGGGCTGTTTAATGAAGAAGACCAGAATATCCAGAGAACAACAGTGTGTCAAACACTATGATAGTCAACGGTGATGTCAACAATTACAACAATTACCAAGAAAGTTCAGGGAAAGAGTTGAAAAACACTGGGAGGAAAGTTGTTAGAGAAGAAATAACTATGATACTTAACACAAGTTAAGATGGTTAAGATGGTTAATTTATCTGTATGGTTTTGATGACTGTAGACATTAGATTGTTCCTGGTAGAAATAAAGCCCTCTTGATCACAGAATACACTATGGTGGCCAAAGACCAACTATAGGCATAGCATGCCATTATAAAATATGGCCCATTGTTTTCAACATCCTTGTACCCTGTGAGTGAATCGAGGCCAGGAAAGTTGACCCATGTTTCTATAAACAGTGGAAAGGCCAGGGGAAAGCTGGCAATTTTATTATGGTTAGAGCAGTCTCTGGCTCCTGTCGGGTGGCAGGCTATTTTGTTTAACAGGCTCATGCTGGAGTGGGACTTCTTTGTGTTTTGACTTGCCCTGAACGTAGGGCACTTGGTGTCAGGCGCTGGCGTAAGTACCCTTGGAGACAAGCTGTGTCCCGTTTGTTTTTTTCACCATAAATGGAAGAGCTTAATGAGTAGAGAGCCATGTGGGATATGGTGGCTGACCCGAGGAGAACGTTTGCTTCTTAGGTCCTAAACTCTTAGTCACCCCCTCTCTCTCCGAATACCTCGGAAAGGTGATGCAGACGATATTCGCATGAAGCATAACTTTCCCCTTCATAAAACACCGTCTGCCTTTGACATGCCCTCTTTTGCTAAATAGACCAAAAAAATTTTTACAACTGTTACCTCCATGAAAAGCAGCACTGTATACAGTATATTAATCACCCTGCCACAGGTGTGCAACCACGGGGTCCGCTTACCGAAACGTTCAATCCTATAGTGCCACAGGACAACGGGCAAAATGCAGATGGTGGCTTCTGGAGATAAAGTGAGATGATAAGCCGTCATGTCATGCTACTGTAACCTTCGTGCACAAGATATTAATTACCAACTTCCATGAAAAGCAGCACTATTTACAGTGTATTAATTACCATGTCACAGGTGTGCAAGCATGGGATCCGTTTACTAGACTGTTCAGTCCCACCATGCCATGGAATAATGGCAAAAATGCAGATGGTGGCAGCTGGAGATGTGATACGCCACCATGTTGTAAGGAGCTATGCAGACGACTAGACTCTCATTCTCTGATACAGTGATTCATAACTTCCATAGAAATCTCAAATTTCCCATTCCATTCACTTGCTAGGGTACTCCCAATAACACAATACCACCAGCAGTTTCAGGATGAAGGATAGCTTCTGTTGAGTCATTTAAAGCCCTGCCACATATTTTAAAACTGCCACTAAAGCAACACAGTTGGACAGGTGAACATGCTAGGAGCAAAACGTCACTAAACGGATGCCTGCGCCAACTAGCATCACGCCAAATGATGGCAGGGAGAGAGAAGGTTGTCTTACTCACTTAGAGAGAGCGAGGTCAGTTGTGCTCCCTTTGGACCAACTTTGTGGTATCACAAAGAATCTGTCAATAATGAGATCTCCCAATGATT
The DNA here is from genome assembly GCA_037974605.1 of Nannopetersius ansorgii. NCBI lineage: Eukaryota > Metazoa > Chordata > Actinopteri > Characiformes > Alestidae > Nannopetersius > Nannopetersius ansorgii. Next base: position 38,942 of record JBBPDE010000154.1, on the reverse strand, counting down.
GAGCCACTGCTAAGACAGTCAAGCCTAGAATTATTTTTTAAAAAACAGTGAAAGAGCTTGAAATGCTCTTTGCACAGCTGTAGAATGTGAGTATGACAGTAAAACCGAACATTTTGTCTCTTGTATTTTTTCACATTTGAAAAAATGTTTTTCATCAAAAATGTGCTCATACATTATTGAATACCATAATCGATTATAATTGATTCTAGAACTGATGCCACGCTATATCACGACACATCAGTGCATTTTGACACCCCTATGGCAGACGGCTGCCTAACGCAACACTACAGCTGGTGGCGCATGCATTGACAAACTGCAGTTCTAATCCGTCAGATCCCAGAACCTTCTGTCCTGCTGCTGGTTGACTCATGTGCTCCGGCTTGGCCGCCGACTTGTGACACCCAATATGGCAGCCTTCGACTAATTGATGCCACCTTGTCAACACTAATTACTGCGAGTGTGGCTACGAGGAGGCAGCTAATTAACAGACTAACGATGTTTGTCACTTTGGGCCGACCCAGATATTTAGGAGAAGGCCAGAGCTCGTTGCATCTGGTCCGCTTCCCTCCTCCGCTTCCTTTCCTCCTGTCTCTTCTCTGTTTCCATTCCTGTAGCTAGTGTGCACCAATCCACCCCTCCGTCCTCCCCCCTCCCGTCTTTGTCTCTATTTCAGCATTAATGCGGTTTACTAAGGCTCTCATTGCTGTCTCTTGTCACTTTTCCATCACTATTGATGAGGACAGAGGCGTGGGCTGCCGCCTGTTTGTCTGTTTGCTAGGGGAGGGAAAATAGGTGAGCTAGCTGCGGTTGTCAGAAGCACTCTGCTTATTTTATTTCTCTCCATTCCTCTGTCTGTCTCTCTCTCTCTCTCTCTCTCTCTCTCTCTCCCTGTCGCGCTCTCCTTCACTTTCTTTTTTACCGCATCACTTCAAAGATGTTTTGGATTTGACATTTTTAGAGCTCCTTTTTTAACCAAGCATGCTCACTCTTCTAATTATCAGTGCAAGGGCAGAAAAACGAGCCACTAATGATGAAGCAGCAGAGGCTGTCGAGTGAATGTGATGTGTGTAAGTGTGCATTTGTGTGTGTACTCATACATTTGCACGTGAATGCCTGTGCGTGTATGTGTAAGTGTAGCGTCATTAAAATGTATTTATTTTAATTTCTTCCATGAGATCTTAAGCAGTAAACTGAATTTCTGCTGTCTGCGTGCGCCTTGCCTTCGCAAGCTCCTTTTCTGGGTCAGCTAAAGCGCTCAGAACTTCTGAGACGAATGAGCAAATTAGACTGCTGTAGAATTCCGCGTCTGTCAGGAAAGCGGTGCGAAAATGAAGTAGTGAGAAGAATGCTTGCACCCAAACCCATTCCTACTGGGCTTATTATCCATAAAAAGTCTCTCGATTCCGACTCGTTATGAATCATGTGTGGTTTAAATCGCTCTAAGCTAAACCGAATTGTTCTCTTTTTCTGTCTTCCTCCCTCAGATCCGAGTGGACGGCATACCTCCACCTTCCCAGAATGCCCTGCTGTACGAGACAGTCACAGTTGTGGAGGGGAACCCGATTTTGCGTGACATGGTGTTCAGTCCAGATTACCAGTACATCTACCTGCTGAGCGATAAACAGGTAACTTCTGCTTCATACCCCAGCAGGGTCCGCATTGCATTAGTTTATCACCTGCATAATGCAACACAGCCCCAGTGTAAAATGGCCTCACAATGCACCTCAACAGATTCCAATGCAAACTGTGTGTAGCCCTGCCCACTGACTGAGAGGCAGGATCTGTAAGTAAAGTGTGTAAAGTGTCCAATGGGGCTCAGTGTGTGAGGGCGGTACCTTGCTCAAAGTTACCTCAGTCCTTGGGTTTGAACCCACACCCTTCTCATTACCGGGGCAACTCCCGGCAACTAACTACTAGGCCACCAGCTAGTGAAATAATGCATGCTGAAATACAGTTGCAACAGTTAAACAAGTTGCAACAAATCACCAACAAAAGGAAAAGTTCAGTGACGGTGTTAATAGACACTAAAAAGTGTGTGGAACAATAACTGCACATATTGCATTTCAATCACAGCATATTGCCTTTCCTCACATATGTAGGCTGCATCTGGTTCGGAGAGTTTAAACAGTGTTTTTCTGTCTATAACGGCTGTGGCTGCCGCCATTGTTAGGAGAAATCTCTCAACAATGCGAGTTCACACTCCGTTTTAAAGGGCAGAAAAGGCAGCTGTCGTGGGCTGCCTATATATTAGTAAAGAGAATGGAGTATGTAATCAGCTACACATTATCTTATGTTTTATGCACTTGATGGTAAGTGTTAAAGTTGGTTTTATACTGAATCTGGTCTCTGCCTTCACTCACTTTTGAAGAAAGAGTATAAAATAGCAAATATGTGTAAAGGTCATGTTTTTTTCACAGAACACACTGATTTCTATGGCCTGTCATCAACAAGTTACTTTACAGTAGGATATCAGCTGGTGGCAATCAGCGGGGTCCAAGCATCATGTGGCAATAATGAGTAATTACTTAAGGTGTTCAAGCACTGGCCCTTTAGTGCATGGTACCCTTTTTGGAGAAGTAAAGTGAAAACTTAGTTTTGATGTTTCGTTTCATTTTATCCACCACCAGTCAACAAGACGATTCATTGTTCATTCATGGGAATTCATTCTGTAAGCATGTCATTAGTTATGTAATCACTAGAGTGGCAATGAGTCTTTAAAGCCAATTAGTCTTGTATGAATGACGTCAGTTCAAAATCAAAGTGCATTTTTTATAATGCTCTAAAATGTTATCTTACTATAAATACCCCATGAGACGTGTTGTCAATATAGTTTTTATTTAATTAAAAAAGTTATGTAAGTCAGATATATAGCAAGACTGCAGTGATGACTGTAAACTGTTAACGTTTAAGCCTCGGAGGCTCCTGCAACCCCAGGCTGTTTGTGAGAACTCCATAGTCCCACTATTTTCGTCGATGATTTACGGTCTCGACGTTTGGCTTTAATTTATATCAGAGCCATTCATAACGCATGTGAAAACATTTGTTCTGCACCGATGAAGACTTCTTGTGAAAGAATAAAGAGACATTTGTCAGCCGGAGCCGTGCTCAGCCCAACCCTAAACACCCCCCTACATCAGCCCCCAGACCCCCGCCCCTCCACCCCCACTCCACCCTGTCCCCCTGTCACTGCCGCGCTTTGTTTTAAGAACCCGAACCGGAATCTTTGATATGTTGTTTTAACATCTGCGCCACAGGAAGACGGAATATGAACCACTGGCTGATGTGTGTGAATGGAAGCCCCAGCTGGTGGTCTTAATAAGACGCATCTCCATCCAGAGGCTGGCGTGGCAGCAGCCTCTCTACATGCACTCTATTGTGCAGGCGGGGGAGGAAGGGAAGGTTACGGAGAAGTTCCTCCGCAGCTGAGAAAGACACTTAACACTGTACAGCTGCGGGAAGAATAGCACCCTATTTCTCTGACTCTCTTTCTCGTTTTCCTCTCTCTCTTTTTCTCTTTTTCCTCACACTGTCTGTCTGTCATTCTTCCTATTTCTCTACAAAACCTTTCCTCTCGATGCTCATTTGTAGCACTGGCGGAATGCAGAGATGAGCTGAAATTACTCTCATTGTATAGGTTCTGAAAGGCCAAGTGTGTGTGTGCGCGTGTGTGTGCGTGTGTTTTACAATTCGGAGTGAGAAATGTGTCCTTCAGGCCTTTTTTCGCTGAATAGGAAAGGGAGCACTCTTAGAGAAAGCCCTGCTCAGCCCTCAGCAGGGACAATATTTAGAGATTATTGTCAATGAGCTTGTGAGCTTAACCTGCTAATGTTTGCCCCGGGCACTGAAGCTGTGTAGGTAGACACAGGCCACAAAGAGAGCAATGATCATTTAGCCAGGATTTATACCTACAGTCACACGACTCCACGATTAGATATCGTAATGTAGCGTTTTCAACTTTTTTTGCTGTATTGTTGCAATATTTTTTGCTATGTTATTTTAAAGCTAATACTATTCATTTCAGCCAGCCTCAATAATTAGCATGTTTGAAAAATATTTTATTATTCTGGTATTTTTTTCTACATTTAATATTATGTTAATTTTGAACCCGCTAAAGGTGAGGTAATGTTGGCCAAACTGCCCACTACAGTTTTCACAACTTCAGCTTTTCTCTGAAAGGCTTGTGAGATATGAAAGATGTTCAGATTATTTAAGTTATTCACTGAAACTGCACTGTCGTTTATCAATCTGAAGATGGTATCTGATTTTAGATGCCACTTGAAATAGCACCTTATTTTCCATTCTGCAACGATCAAATGGTGCAACGTTTGCAATGGAATTGGAACTTGGCTCCTTATATTTAAACCCGCTAAACTGACAATGAAAATAAGTCAGCGAACAAATGTTTTATGACATGAATTTACTCCTGAATTGTCTCTGCTGTCTAGGTAAGCAAATATCCAATAAGACTCATCTTTCTCCTTATCTGACAGCATATAAACTAACCACATAATATAGTGTTTCTGTTAGCATTCTAAAAGGGAAAATTTGACATTTTGATTAAAAAACCCAAACTATTTGTTTTTTTTTAATACTTTTCAGCAGGTTTTCATTTTAACAGTGTATTATTAGAGGGTGCTCCTTACCTGATCACGCCGTTTTATGCAAGCTTTATATCATGTCTTACTACCAATGTGCTCTATTTAAATACCTGATAAAGAAAACGAGTAGTACGATGAGTTCAGTTATCCACATATTTAAATGCTCTCACACAACCCTTACTCTGTGTAGTTGCCGGCGATGGCTGGAGTCATGCAGTGTAGCGTGACAGGAGACGGAACTCTGGAAAGGAGGGCGTTTTAGCCTGCCGAACTGCTCGGTTCTCGGGGATCCCTAACCGCCACTACTGTAATTCTGTCAGCGTCTGTCTGGAAGAGGAAGAATAGCTCCACTCATCCTCGCTCACTCGCTCTACAATGGAGGCGCTCATGTGGAAAAGCTCCCACAGTCAGCTCCACATATTGATATTTGCGTGAAAGGCTGACGGGGATGCGCGCTGTGTTAAAGTGGGCATCGAGCGGCCTGGAATTGATCGTGCGGGGGTCCAGTGCTGATTAAAAGCTTTCTTTATGTTCAAGTCATAATCGTCTTCTTGATTTAAAAACCCAATGGATTCATAAACAGTGTTCTTTTTTATAATTCAAAGAGATTTCTCTTTTATGATGGATAGCTTTGTTTCCTGACCTTGTTAAGTACCTGATTTGGAGTACTATACCTTGCTAAGTGTCCGATTTGGAATACTGTACTATTTGGAAGACACTTAAATGGGCTGTATGTTCCAGATGAGTTCCTTCCAATACCCGTAATTTCTGTTCGATGCCAAGGGCTGGAAGTAAACAAGACACAAGGCCCATTTTATACTCTCCTTAACTTTAATTGAGGAAACTGTTTCTATAGATTCTCCCCCTTCAGCTATATGTTCGGTAGACCGTATCATACTGGATACATGGGGTGGTGTTGTCTTAGATATTTAATGTTTGCCATCTGTTTTTTTCCCCACTGGTAAAGAAAATGGGTTGCTGTGGACACAATAAAAATGAATCATTTTTATTATTATATTATTATCTGATTGAAATTAGGGCCAATTATTCTAACCAATAATTGACTGCCCTCTTTTTGGCTTATGCATGCTCTGACTGTTTTCTCTTAAATGGAGCATAATAGGCAATCCCTCTACCCAACCCCCCATCCACACACACACGCACGCACGCACACACACAAACACACACACTCACACACGCATACGCACACGCACCCACCACCCCACCCCACCCCCCCATCCACACACACCTTGGTCTAGGTCTAGACTGCTAATACTGCTTAGTGCTATATATGTTTATAACAGTGCCTCTGTAGTCAATCACTTATCCATTGTTAGAATACTAACCTGTCATAGACTCACTTCATTTATTTGTTGAAGAACAAACAATGGCAAGTTATTAAATGTTATAACTAAGGATTGGTCATCATTATCCTTTATTGGTGTATCTGGAGTGAATAAATCAGGGGAGGTGCAATACAGTCAACATATTAATGGATCTCATGTTTACTGCATGGTTCATTTCAACAATATGTTTCCTGATTTTACACAATGTTGACCTTAACCTTATGGACACTTCAGTTCTGTTTGGTTGTGTTAATGGTGCAACTTGGGAAAACAGAAGTAAAACAAGGAATTGAATACTGAAAATCTCTGTAAGTAATTACAGGGTGGGCCATTTATATGGATACACCTTAATAAAATGTGAAAGGTTGGTGATATTAACTTCCTGTTTGTGGCACATTAGTACATTAGTAGATGGGTGGTGACCATGGTGGCTATTTTGAAGGCCATTTTGGATCCAACTTTTGATTTGTCAATTGGAAGAGGGTCATGTGACACATGAAACTTATTGGTAATTTCACAAGAAAAACAATGGTGTGCTTGGTTTTAACGTAACTTTATTCTTTCATGAGTTATTT
>JBBPDE010000154.1:8178-28986 GCA_037974605.1 Nannopetersius ansorgii | reverse complement strand
GTGTGTGTGTGTGTGTGTGTGTGTGTGTGTGTGTGTGTGTGTGTGTGTGTGTGTGTGTGTGTGTGTGTTTGCATGAGTATTGGGAGAGAGTAGAGACACTCCTTTGACCTGCATCTCTCTTTCTGCTCGTTGTTGTCTTGGCTTTGTGTTCAATTCCCTGAGGGCTCTTTAGGCTACAGCCATCAAGTTAGCCAAGCCAGGGCAAAGAGAGAGAGAGATAGAGGGAGGGAGGAGAGTAGAGTAGAAAGGGAGTGACGGAGGGGGGTGAAAGAGAGGGGGTGAAACAAAGTGCACCCTGGGAAATGGTCTGTGTCCATGGCAACGAGGGGAAACTGGAAGATGGATTTGCAGTGTGATTCAAAGCGATCCCATTTGGTGGGTTTAGTGGTGCTACTGTGTGCTCCTGTGTCGTGTGTGTGTGTGTGTCTGTGTGTGTGTGTGTGTGTGTGTGTGTCTGTGTGTGTCTGTGTGTGTGTGTCTGTCACGGTGCAACGCGTAGGTCTCTGCTGACACACTTATCAGGCCTCCAGAGTTTCTCCGTGTCTTCATTAATGTTCGATTAGCAGCTCAGCCTCCTGATGGGTACGTTCAGAACCCCCCAATACTCCACCACCATTTACTGTACACTCACTCCATCTCACACACACACACACACACACACATACACACACACACACACACGCTGGAGTCAGCTAAGTGCAGGAGACTAGAGGTTTACTACTAACTGTGACCGAAAAGACATTATGGTGCCATTTGGATAATTTCTGTGCTGGTGAGTGTAACATGTCATGTTGGAAAATAGAAGCAAAATGCTAAATACTTCACACTCCCTTTCAGTAGATTTGTAGCCCTGGTACCAGACTGAGCTTTAAAAATTCAGCACAGTAAGAAATAATAGTGTACAAATGTTTCTTAATCAAAAATTGTCTGATTGGTTAGAGTTACTACATAACATTTGAATTTCTATTTTAATCAAAACTAGGTAAAGAACAATATTAATTACATTAAATTATTAATTGATTAAATGATATCATGTATTAGATATTTTTGACAAATTGGCTTGGCCAACATTCTGTAAAGTCTATTTAACATTACAACAGCTGTTGAGGAAGAATGCATTGGTGGGCAGGGTTTTAATAGGGACCCCCTAAACTCCCAGTTTTAGAAAACATTGTGATGGTCAACATTTTGTTCTCCGATGACTGACAGAACTGGACAAAGCAGAGCATTTCAAAAGCAGAAAGAGAAACAGTGCTTCATCAATACACTTCACTCTCAGTAGAGCTCCTCCACATTTCCCTAACTAATCAGAGTCAAGCAGACAATTGACCCAGACCCCACGAGACACTTAGTCCTTAGCACTTATCAATTAATGCACTCAATCGATCTCTTTTTCTTGCTCGCTCCCTTTTTCTTTTACTCTCTCGCTCTTTTAACCTACCAAGTGCTCTTAGCCCACTATCTCAAAGGAACCTTCAGAGGAAAAACTTCAGGCTTTTCAAAGAACAAACTTGTTTCTTCTACCTCTCATGTCTCCATGGTATTTTACGCAAGTGTCTGGTTCCATCCAGACTGTTGGACTGTTTGCACTCTGAATGCTGTCTGTCACCTTTGTGCTGTTCAAATAAATCTTTTTGCTTTTGCTCAAAACATCCAAAAGAGACGGACCAGACATGTTCTTGAATCTGCCGAACGTCAAAATTGTACCCCAAGAGGCCACACGGGGCTCACCTGCACACCGATTGATGTGCAAGGTAACAAGTACAAACATGCCTTTCAGCAAACACCTGCTCGAACCAAAGCCAATGAACACCAGGGCAGTGTGCAATCCATCTGCTGAAAAAGAGAGAAAGCCGAGCACTCATTCCACTGTACTCCACAACTCGCACTCACTCATCTGCAACCAGAGAAAGGAGGAAAAATAATAGCTGCTGATGAACCAGGTCAAGCAGGGACCCCAAGAATCTGATACCTGTGGCAGAACCAGAACCACAATAGTCAAAGACTGTAATGACAGATCCATGTCCACCATGAGATCTAGGATCTGGAAATTAAAACTCGCAGCCCACACCTTATAGCCTCCCACGCTTCCCAGTTTCTTTTGAAATGTGTTTATTGTAACACACAGAAATCCTGTAGAATTGAAACTCTGGTAGTTGTATTACGATACATAAAAGTCTGGTTCCATCTGGACTGTTGTCCTGTATGCACACTGAAAGCTGGTCAGTACCTTTGTGCTGTTAGAATAAATGTTCCCAAAGAAGACCTCTGAATCCAGCCGCACTCCAAACCCTTTGAGCCATTTTCTTAGGGCTTTGATTCATCCCTTACACAAGAGTTCGAGGCGACCTCGTGGTGTAATAAGCAATACTCCAAGGCTGGAACTGTGCAGCCAGAGCTGCAGGGGGACGCACCCAAGCACTAATCTCATGTGAAGGATGCTGAATTAGGAAGAGTAATAGAATTCTTGAAAATTGAAATGGTGGAGTCGGTGAATGAGCACAGAGACGTACATCTGCAGTAGGGGAGGGACTCAATTCAAACACAATCAACTATATAACTGTCCTTCAGTGGACTCTGTCTGGACCAGATCAGGTTTACTCAGGTCAGGAGAGTAGATTAAACATAGATCTTGGACCTGTGGTGAAGGTTATTGCTCCCCCCTGTTGCTTCACCTTTTCAACTGACTACTACACTATATGTGCAAGAGTAAGACACCTGCCTGTCTGACATTTATTCTCCCAATACCTGGATTTGATAGGATTTTATTGTGGGACTGAGTGGAGTCAGTCTGGTTTGTTGCTCATAAGGTGTTTGGCTTTTCCATGGTTCTCCAGGACAGGCACCAGGACAGAACAATGGACTTGCTTGGACTATTGTTCCTGTGTCTCTAAATTATTGTTCAGTGCTTCAGTCACATTTTATTTTGATTGTTCCCTGTACATTATTATGTATTATATAATGAATGTAGATTCAACAGTCCAGCCCATGTCAGTGTCCAGTGGAGCATCATTACTTCATTACACTTTATAACTCCAACTCATCTAAAAGGTATTATATTGAGCTTCATCTCCCTAAGTCATCCTAACAGTATTCAGTGAAGCTTTATCACTCAAACTCATCGCAAAGTGTTCAGTGCGGATTCATCCAGCTAATCCCAAGAGAGTTTTAAATGGAGCTTCATCACTCCTGGTCATCACATAGGTGTCCAGAGGAACTTCTTCACTTTAACTTAGTCCAGCAGTGTTCAATGGAGCTTCCTAGAACACATGCCACTGTTCTGCTGTCCGATGGTGGGGGACTTTATGCCCCTCTTGCTGACATTTGGCATTGCACTTCTTTGCCTGGCATCTGCTCTACAGCGTCTAGAGCTCCCCAGTGATACACAATAACAACAACAAAATGAACAAAGATGATGATGATGTAAATGTGGATGCCCCCCATTAATTATATAATGCATTCATCACACAGTGTTAATATTAAACTAGAAGGACACTGTCCAGAACAGGAGAGTCACATGAGATAGCTACCATACGCACACAGTACCAAAACAAAAAGTTTGAGACACCCACCCACTCATCAAAGTGTTTTCTTTATTTTTTTACTTTTTTATTTTAGAATAATAGTGAAGCATTCATGAAATGACAACAAAAAGTGTTTAATAAATCAAACTCCTATTTTGGGTTCTTTAAGCCCCCCTCAGTGAAGAATATTCACACATGCTTTCACACAAAACGTTGTTGCTGCTCAAAACCACTTGTGTAAATATAAATATTTTTGCGTAAATATAAATATCTATAATATGTATGAAGTTTGCATCAATTTGTTTTGTTTAGTGCAGTTTCTCTTTTATATAGGCCACCAATAAGTTAAATCCAACAAATAAACAGTACCTGGGATTTAAAATGTTTAGACACTATAAAAGTTGTGTAGTAGTAACTTTAACATTCAGTGTAATGTGGTTTGGTATGGGATGCCCTGGTTATGTACACAAAAGTATGGACAAAACATAGCTGTTTTTCAGCGTTTGGGCTAGAGCCCTTACTCACTAGTGAAGAACAATCTTAATGCTTCAGTATACCGAGACATTTTGGACAATGTCATGCTTCCAACTTTGTGGACACAGTTTGGGGAAGAACCTTTTATATTCCAACATGACTGTGCCCCAGTGCATAAAGCAAGCTCCATAAAGTCATGGTTGGATGAATTTTGTATGAAAGTACTTGAGCCAAGTCTTCTCGACCATCGCTAGTGCCTAACCTCGTAAATGCTCTACAGAATGAATGAGCACAAATACCTGCAAATCTTGTGGAAAGCCCTCAAGGAAAAGAGTGTCCCAATACTTTTGGGATATATTTTTGTTTATATTTTAATTTTCACATTTAAATATAGGCTTATAAAAATAATAATTCATACATTGTCTTCAATTTTACCATTTACATTTAGACATAAGGCTACAGTTAAGGTATTATGAAAGATTTTGTGTATCCAAAGTTTTGACTGCTAGTGTATTTAAACTCACCTCGCCTCAACTCACCTTGTCTTTGTAGGCAAATTACATTAATTACATAGTGGTGGGTCACCGCCGCCGTTAATGTGGTCACTGGTGTCTCTCTGCATTAGCAGCTGGAGACGAGCGCACCACCCTGGGAAAACAGCAACTTATCATACATCGCATTAGTGCTTCACCAGGAAGGGGAGTGGAGCGTAATTGGACAAAATCTCATTTCACAAACGCGGGAGGGGAGGGGCCAGGGGGAGCCAAAAAAAGGAGAGCGGTATATCCTTGAATGTGGATGAACACACGGAGCTGTCCCGACTGCTGGTTTCCTTTAATTAAACACACTCCCATTCATTCCTCAGACATATGGATGTAATTAGAAGTAAACAAATCATTAATGCAGCGCGCATCAGGAGTGAAAAACAGCAGCCGCACTATCGACAAACACTTTCATGTTCCTCAGAAAGGAAGACGCAGTGGAAGGAAAAACGCCTTCACATACACACAAACATACTCTCTCTCTCTCTCACACACACACACACACACACACACACACACACGCAAACACACCCTGGCTCCTTGTGTAGGTGATGAAAGATAAGGAAATCTGAGACAATCCCAGGTTTACCTGAGCTTCTGGCTTGAGTTTTTGCTTCCTCTTGTGTATTATAATCATGTTTTATGTGGCCGGATGTTCGCATGGCTTCGTCTGCAAGCGACCTACATCTCGTCGGAATCCATGAGTTTTTATTTGCGCGCTACTCTAATCATCATTAGCGTCCCGCTGGACACTGGGTTCAAATTAAGAGACGTTTCATTCTCTCCCACCTGCAATTCATTACCAGAGTAAAAGACAGCTTCATTTAAAGCAAGTCTCTGGTGGATGATGTCATCTTATTATTTTGCCTCATCACATTTCCCTGCACACAGTCAGTATGGATGCACAATACTGTTGCTATTACATCGAATTGGGGTGATATTTTTCAAAATACCGTACATGACAGACATTCAACAGACATCAATCCGGTACCCAGTATCAGTTTCAGACTCACACCAGCAGGCTGTAATGGGTCTCAGAATCCTGTCCTGTTCCTTCATGAAACAAGTCTGAATGGGATTCAATCTTTTAGTGCATTGTCTGGTTTTATTGTCTGTCTGTGCTTTTCTGTCTTAAAATAGCAAAGTGTCTTGTGTGAAAAAAAAACTAGATTTGAAATTAAATTAAAACAAAAATTCCCTCTCTGTCACACCACACCCATCTTTAAAAAAGAACACCAGTTACTAGGAGTCGAAGAGAGCATAACTGGTATCACTGTCTCTGTGTGAAGACGGTCCTCCCTCTTCCCCATCACCCAGCATGATGATTTTCGGCATAGGTGTCTGGGGCAGCTGGTGGCTCAGTGTTTAGGGAGTTCACCCTGTGATTAGAAGGGCGTGGGTTTGATTCCCAGGACTGCTAGTGGCACCACTGAGGTACACTTGAGCAAAGTACCGTCCTCACACAGTGCTCCCTGCTTGACCTGGTGAATGGGTTAAATGAAGAGAAAGAAGTTCACACTGCTCACACTGTTTCTGTGCTGGGGTGTGTTCACATGTGACTATAAGGGCCCACTTTACTTTACTTTAGCAGTAAGCATTCTCTTCCAAGTGTGTTAGAAGAGTGAGCTCTAAAAAGCATTATGTATTCAATATCAGTTGATATCAGTCCAAATAACAAGTGGGTAATGGTGGTTAATTTTCTTGATGCTGTTGTCCACATTAGTGTATTTGTTTTTTAAGAAGCCTGACGTATTGGTATTGGGCAATATAGCCATAAGGCATATTATTGATTCTGTAGTGATAGTGGCTGATATATTTTTAAAAGCGTTCTTTTTTAAGTTCAAGATCAGTTTTGAACTGATTATGCACTAATTAGCTTGTGTTCTGGATGAGTGGGCGCTTGCGGCTGAGCCCAGAACACCACTGTTGCCCCTTGCAATGAGGTTGTTGCCCCTAGAGTGAGGTTGTACTTTAATAGCAAAACCGATAATGTGTTTAATTGGATAGTTCCTGTTTATGGGGCAGCTGGTAGCGTAGTGGTTAGGGCCCTGCGATCATAAAGTCCAGGTTTGATTCCCAAGACTGCTAGGCACCTCTGAGGTACCCTGAGCAAGGTATCGTCCCCACACACTGCTCCCCGGGCGCCGTGTTCATGGCTGCCCCCTGCTTCACTTGGTGAATGGGTTAAATGCAGAGTGTGCAGTGGTGTGTTCACGTATGACTGAATGATCACTTTCACTATTTCACTATATTTGCCCACGTTGGTTAATAAACATAAAACGTGTAAAATATTAATACTGGTGCATGTAGACATATTTTTGTTGCCTCTGGCACATAAAGTTTCATATCGTCTGGACTGTGTCTCCATTCAAGCAACAGCTGAATTCAAATAAGCCAGAAACAGCAGAGACGGGCTCTTCCTGCAGTAAGAATCAGATTAAAATATGGAGTGTCGCACAGTGGCTGCAGGGCCCGTGGGCAGAACTGGGGTAGATGCATACAGTAAGTGTTGATTCAGCATTGGCTGTCTCTGCAGTGCGACTGATATTCTGTGCTGTTACATCGAGTACATGCTAAGAATTAAGTTTAAATAACAAAAGGCCCCAAAGTCATTTGTTTTCAGTAGCAGCCTGCAAAGCAATGGTTTGGCCCAAATTCTTGCCAAAATTTTATATACTGTTTTATGTAAAATTGCATAAAAGTGCAAATAAAGCTTAATGCTCCTACATTTCTAAGCTATATTATGTACCTTTTGTGTATTTTTATTGATAGTAGGATGTCATACTGTTTTAGAAACCTATTTAGTGATTCATTTAAAGTAAAACAACATTATTTTGCTCATCAGCTGTGGTTTAACCAGGCCAGTGTTCCACCATCCCGATCACTTTGAAAGCAGCTAACAGAAACAGGTTTTATTTCACATATATTATGGATAGATATGGTCAGTTTGGCCTGAGGGCTGTGGCATCTTTAAGAGCTCACAATGAGGGGAAAAAAATGGAGATTTAAGCCCATTTGCAAGCATTAACCCGCAGTAACCCCCCTCCTCCCAAACCCGCACACACATACCCTCCTCAGTTCATCTGCCTAGCACAAACATGTGCAACTTTTAACGCCACTTAACACGTCTAACAAATGTGCCAGCGTTATGAATGTTTTAATATCCGGCTGCCGCTCTGCGTATCTGCTCGCGGGAAAACCAGGCCACTCGCCTCCACAGACAGCGCATGAAAAACAAAACATGAAAAATAGACGCATTCAAGGTCTCATAAACATCATCAATAGCGTCCCTGACCCAGGCTGGAGATGTTTTGCGTTATTGATTTGGGTGTTTTGTGCACCATGAATTTGTATCCCAGTAAGTAGTGAAACAAAGAAGTTAGGATTAGTGAAGTTCACATATGAGGTGTCCTTTTACACAAGAAATAGTTTGCTAAAAGTTTTTGTATTTGTTATATTTTGCTTGATTGTCCCATGAAATACAGTTTATTTCCCTTTTTTTCCATTGTGTGATTGCCATTTAGCCCCAGACTAAGCAGTAGCCACTGTTTAGGCAAAGTCAGAGCTGGGATAAATTAAAGACTTCAACTTACAGTACATGCAGAGCGGTAAATTACTAGGCCAGTAAACAGGGGCTGTTGTGTGATTGCAAGCCATGGACTGTGGAGTCTAATCTGGGCTTTGAATGTGTGTTTAGGTGTTCCAGGAAGGAAGCTTGTCAGAAATGGGAGGTGCCTCAACACTTCAACACCGAGCTCAAACAGTGTGTGGACATCACCGTCAACCCCCGGAACATGTCTGTGACCGCTGCCTCCACACAGGTGAATAAGTCTTTCTTGTGGACTAGACTTTTTCACTCTCTTCCACAGTATCACCAAATCTTAGAATCTGATTATATGTTGAACACAAGTGCATTTAAATGCATGCATCATTTCCACATTATAGAAAAATGGTAACTGACAAATGTAAGTAAATGTGAAAATGATATACACGTTTAAAATCACTTTTTTGCATCTTTGTAGTATTTAACTGTTGTTTGTTGTTTGAGAATACTAACCAACCTCAGATATTCCACATGCAGACCTGTGGGTGTTTTATGAAGATATGCATATCAACAAAAATCATTGATCATTTCAGTTACAGCAGTTCAGGGAACTCTTTAATAATGTCACTCCTAATTTTCGCCAGTGTGTTTAATATGTTACAAAGCATCACAATAGCTGTGTGCATCAATATAATCACATTATTCAGTGATATTTTGTGTAAATGTTTAATTAGCGATTTTTATATATTAAAAATTCTGTTTGAATTTCCTGATCGAAGTTGGCAAAGTAGTGACGTTTCAGTCAAAGTTGCTTTATTGTGCTGGTTCTATCCTGATAAACGGAACTCCTTTTAAAATGACATTGTATGTATTGTAAGTCCTAATTGAACTGGGGCAAATAGGGCTGTAATATTTGTCAATATTAGTTAAAAATGTTTTAAAAAATAAGGTTTTGCATAAGATTATTTTAAATTTTGGAACATTGAAGTTAAATAAAATTTACATTTCTACAGCAAACAGGGTTTTGCGCAGTAATACACTTTTGGATACTGAGTACTGAATGGTTGGCAAGCTGAGCTGCTGATTGGTTGTTTGTGCCCATTGAGATCATGAACGTAGCCACTGCTGAAAAAGTCTTGTAACTGTACAGCATTTACAAATATCAGACCAGAATTGAAAATGTTATTCTGTTCTGTTTTATGAAAACAAAAGCCATTGCATGTAGAAAAACAAATGAAAATTTTGCACTAAAATGCCACTGAAAACCATTTGTTGTGAACTCTCAAGAGCGCCCTCTAGCGCCCCTTCCGATCAGCTCAGAAGACATCATCCAACATCAAGTGGCAATTCTCAAACAGTTTAAATAGTGTATTAAATATGTTAATGTTCAGAATATTAGTATCTGCATGGATAGCACACCAAACCAACAAGCTGCAAATGATGAATGTTCTGTTGCCTTAACCAAATTTATTCAAGAGACTTTACTGAACACAATAAGAAACCTGAAAATAGAACGAGCAATTAGCAAATGAATTCTGAACTATTTCATTCTCATGACTTTACATTAACTACATCAGTCGCTCCATGACAATTTGATGAACAGTTTTTTTGTACTAATAAATGTTAATGGCATTACATTAACATGAGAATTGCTCCATGACAATTTAATGAATATTTTCTGTACTAAAAATGTTAATGACTTAAATTAACAGCATCAAAATCACATCATGACAATTTAATGAATATGTTTTGATGATTATTCTATAAAATGACCTTATCAACAATGATGGCTTCACATGAAGAATATACAGTTAAAACCTGGCCCACGCTATGATGGTGCTCTTCACATCCCGAGTGTATGAGAAGCTCTGTACTGTGTCTTCTGTCTCCCCAGAGTATAAGACTGGGTGAATTAAATGTAAAACGTAAACATAAAAACATTGTGACAAAATAGAGGAAGGAATAAATCATCACCTTCAAAAACTTTTAAACATTAAACAGACCAACAGAAATGGTCCAAATGGCTTAGAAAAGCATCGTGTTGCATTACTTGCAAAGAAATTCAAGAAACTTCTTTCCATTTTATTTGTTCTGGCAGCAATAATACAGCTGTTTTAATATATTTCTTCATACGTAATTCATTCATAATAATCACTTTTTGAAATATGAATCAATTAATTTTTATGAACCTCTTGGGTGAGTTTGTGTAATCTATAGAAATGCTGTGAATTTATTTAACTGACACCATTTTATTACTCTGTAGTTTTTGAAGGTTAGTCGGGGAGCAGTAATGAATGAATGAATTTCCAATGTCTTTTGAATTTCCTCTTCTTACCACAACGCATTCCATGAAAAGAAGGGATGTGTATTTTATTACATGATCTTATCATGAAGCATATGATGGAGTGTAAAGTGTGTTTTTGATTCATTACATTATATTCATATTACTCATTGGAAAAATACTATTAATGAATGTGCCATGAATTCTTAATGTACATGTAGTTAACAATCTTGAGTAATACATATTTAAATGAGGCCATTAAGTAAAATCAGAGGCACACTATTGTCCAAGCTGGTTACAGTTCTATGATTGAGCAGATCTGTGGTGATTCAGTAGAGTTTTTCTTTTTACTTGTGTGAATCAAACAATTTTATTGAGCTCCATGGCAGTTCATGTGTGTCCGTGTCCTCGTCAATCTCTGTATGTGTGTGTTTGTTTCCTGCATTCCAGCTGAGTGTGAAGGTGGCGAACGTGCCGAACCTGTCGCCAGGTGTGACATGTGTGTTTGAAGATTTGAGTGAGAGCCCCGGAGAGGTGCTTCCTAAGGGCCAGGTGCTCTGCATGTCCCCTTCTCTACGGGACATCCCGACACTCACACACGGATACGGTAAGGAGCAGAGATGGAACACACACACACACACACACACCACCGTCACTCACAATTTGGGTCAAGGACTTTTGAGGAGTAATTGGGTCTTACTGTTATCAACAGAGGTGGGTAATCTGGTAATCCAGGTCCAAAAAGTAAAAACCCTCCTCGGGACCTTATTGCAATCACCTGTATCCTGCTGTTGCTGGGGCTAGAGGGACTAGAGAACCATGGCAGTGGGAATAAAATCCTTTCGAGCACATTTACTCTTTAGACCTGGATTAACCACCTCTGGTTATCAACCCCTAAACCCTTAGAAGGCCAGAACTATTTCCCATCTTTTTCTATACTACTCAGTTTTTTTTATTATTTTTTTTATTGTTTTTTATTTAGTTTTTTAAGTTATTTTATTGTCCATAGTTTGGACCACATTTCTCAAAGGACCACAGTGCAAAATACAGAAACGTACAACATGTAAACCTTCCAGAGTGACTAGTATTGCATCATTAGTTTGATTATTGCACGGGAGGCAGGTAACCGCACTGAATAAAGTGCAAGGGATGACAGAAACAATACAATAAATGGACAATACAACAGTGTAACCGTAGTGTGATTGGGATGCATACCCGAGTGCGGTGAGTAGACAGTATATAATATTGCACAGGAGGCAATTAGCTGCAAATTGTACATATCTGCAAAAGTTTGGTTGCTTTTGGTTAAATTCCTTAATTTAAAATAACTACACATCCTCTACACAGAACACACTTCTACACACTTTAATACACAGTTACTGTTTATTTGCTGGACTTAACACATGGTGCCTGTATGTGGCCTGTCCAAAAGTTATGACATTTATATTTTTTATATGTTAAACTCAGCAGACGTGCACTTTTTTGCAATAAAAACTGCAGAAAATGTCATATTTAATAGGTTGTTTTTTGCAGAGGATCTTTTAACTTATTTACACTAAAAACACTCAGCAGGCGTCTTTGTAGCATTCCTGTATTGCTTGTTGGAAATAATACATTTTGAGAAAATCTAACCAGTAGGTTTGAATTTAGAGCACGTCCTTTCTCCTGTGTGAACTGTGAGCACACTCAGTATATAAACATAGATATGGACACACCTCCAGCACCACTATAGTGCCATAACAATCAGACAATAGTATATTTGACACAATCTCATAAGTCTAAAGCAGATCTCCTGAACCCACTATACAGTGTTCAAACATGTGCTGCAAGTGTTGCTTTAAACCCTGTTATTTTAACTGCAAAATATACTGCTTATATTTAAGCAGTCCCTACAAAAGGGTCAATAAAAAGCACTGTTTATTCCTCTTTCCATGGCTATTAATGTTAGAGAAAATGTCCAAGGACAGAGATGGTGCTCATAATGTTCCTGAAATGCAATCCAAGGGTTTTATTTATCTTTTCAAGGTACTCCAAGAACAGAAATGTACTAGTTGTAACCTTTAGACTTCTACCCAAGCCTGATATTCCCATTAATGACAATTATGGCATGTCCAAATGGATATATTATGCCAATTATGGTGAAGTGAGGCACACAAGTATAATTGAATGCCCCAAAATTTAGTCATTAGTGGAAGCAGAGGGTTTGGAAGCGTAAGTGCATTTCGCTCGCAGATGGAGGAAGTGGATAAATGCATTCGCAATCAAACCTATTAGTGCTACGAATTTTGAAATTACGTGCAGGTGAATTTCTGTGCAGGTAGGTGGACAGTCGCTGTGTTCCTGCTGTGTGAAGTTCTGCCTGTCTGGTTCCTGTGTTAATTGACCATTTTCCTGTTTTTGTTTTTTTTTTTATCTCCTCCTCCACCCAGGTGATAAACGAGTGGTTAAGCTCTCCCTCAGGTCCAAGGAAACGGGACTCAAGTTCATCACCACCGATTTTGTCTTCTACAACTGCAGCGTCCTGCAGTCGTAAGTGTTTTCTGTTGGTATAGCAAACAGGCTTGCACCACAGTAGCAAGACTGCTTTAGAGCGGCACTCTCACTCACTCCGTCTGTGCTCACTCTCTCTGCATAATGTCAAATAGCAGGGGATCTGACTAAAATTGAATTTACTGTCCCAAAAGCCCCCTGCTCTCCAAAACTGCAGCGTTTCTGAAGATGAGGATATATAAAACATCTGGAGCATCTACTGTTTAGTCAATTGAAACTTGCTGTCAATTGAAACTGTTAACTTTTAGTTAATATAAAAAATCTAAACTGTCACAAAATAGCTGATCTATGCTGCCCGATTGCTTAAAAACACAATGGAAGGAACAGATCAGAACTGCAGAATGACAAACCCAAACCCATACCAGGGTTTTAAACGGACCATTTTATTTCCTCACTTTTTTTCACTGTTACATTTTCAAAGCATTTTATTCACTCTTCAGTCCATATTTAGAAACAAATATTACAAGTGGAACTGATAGGAAAAAAAGATATTACGAGAAAATTGTAGGATATGGGCCTTTTAAATAGTTTGTGCCAAGAGACACACACTGCCATATTAAGAGGTGTTATCTGTCCGTTCTAGTTGATTGCTCCCCACATTTAACCCTTAGAAGTCGATGTTAGAGAATACATTTCACTCGTTCGTCATTATCCATATTGCCATCTGCTATTCTCAGCTTTTTATTTTGGTGAATGATACTCGTGCCAGCTTCATAATTAAGCCACCAAACTGCCCATCACAATGAGATCCCGTGTAGCGTGCTTAAATACATAGCAACGCATCATGACAACCAGACCATTCTTCCAAAATTAAAGTAGTCCATTCTGCTGCTGACAGCACTGACATCCACTCTGTTGACAAGCAACTATCTGATGTTTGCCTTCATTTTGTACATCATTCAGCTGTAAATACAGAGATGGGGCCTCGCTGTAATGCGTCCCCACAGGGGATAAAAACTTAGCATTCAGTGGGGAGAGACACGGAGATTGGAGGTGTATCAAACCTACCAGGTAAATGGCCCCTGTTAGTAACCATATCCTTGCTCAAGACTAGCAAGCTCTTTACCAGTACCATGGAATCACTCTCAGACAGGAAAAAATAGTCCTCAGTCGCAGATTGTCAGTAAATGAGGGTAATTGGTCTGGAGGTGTGAGTGGAGGCTGGGTAATTGGCGTGTACTCCAGCCTCTTGCTGCTGGACCTAATATCAGCGCTTAGCCCAAGCAAGTTGGCCCGAAAGCCAAGCCTTGATTGACGAGAGGTGTGAGTGACCAGCCCAATGTGGAGAGTGCACGGCCAGAGGTGCAGAACACATTGGTGTTCTGGTCAGATTCACAAACGCTCCAGAGTGGCTAGAGACCCCGTTCTTGAAACATGATCTTACACTCTTTAAAATAAAGGCCCAAAAATTCAATAGAGGTACTTGGTATAGAACGTTCATATTACATAGATGGTTTTACATCAGTAGCCACCAGCAATACTCCTGGAGAACAACCTACCTGAACAGTTCACTTCCAGCCCTGATTAAATACGTCTTCAGATCATCAATCCACTTAATTAGTTGGATCAAGTGCGTTAGGGTTGAACTGGAAATGCAGGAAGGTGGATCTTCAGGAGCAGGCTTGGTGACCACAGGCTTACTTTATGTGGAGGTTCACGAACCTTTATAAAGGTCCTTTACAATGCATATCTAGTTTACAGAAGTCTATAAGAAAATACTACGGTAAAGGTTCTTTAGGAAACTTAAATTGGTTCTTCTATGGCAGTCACAGCTCACAGTTCTGCACTAACCCAGTCCTTAAGGACTAGATAAGAACCAGAGTTCTTAGTTAAGCCTTAGGTCTAAAGAAGACCTTTTAGAAGCTGTACTTTTAAAAGGGTGTGTTACCAGAGCTCAACACTTAGTAAGTCAGGCAGCTTGGTTAGCCTTTGCTATAATAATAATTTTGGACATGACACTTTTTGCTCCAATGTAAATAAAACCTGAGAAATGCTTTTTTTCCTCAATAATGTCTCTTGTACATCGTTGTATTATCTTTTTGGAGACACCTATGTCATTTCCCATCAAAATATAACTTGCTGATTGAATAAAAGTAACTTTAAGTCAAAATTTGCCAGGGGTATGAATAATTTCGGGCTTGACTGTACATATATACTTCTCTCTCTAACATGGTCAGTTTTGGACACGTGTTTGGTCTCTAAAGGTCAAAGTCCTAATAGGATGTTCTGTCCAGTCACCATCCATATTGATAACCATGCAGCTATTCTTCTAGGACTTCTATTGCTTTGAATGAGCTCTATAAAATCAGAGAGTAAAGGCACATAAACCTTTAAAAACACATTTTAAATCACTTGCAAAATTTGACAAAAGCACATAAATAGTTAGTTCCATTTGCTCAGATATTAGCCAATACTAGAAAATCTTTCATGCTATTTTCAGTAGAACAGTTATACATTATAGGCTTTCTGATTCATTTCCAGACAATGAATCCACCAATGAACTCCTGGAGAATGTAGGTGTCAGAGTCTTCCAAGATGACTTATCTAGAGGACCCTGGAATGTTCTGGCCCAATTTAAGACCCAAATGTATCTGTACCCTTGAGTTTCAGATCATTATATCACTTGGATGGGTTGTAACGGCATTTCATGAACTGCAATGATATATGGTGGAAGGGTGGACGGTGCTGCACAGACTTTTCGAGTTGGTCATTTTCTCCTGATGACTCAGAAAATTGCAGAAAAGTGATGAGGCATGGATTTACCATCTTATTCCTTCACACGTGGCATGAGCACCCAACCAGACTCACTTTCGCAGCGAATTCGTACCAAATCCAGATGGAACTAAGAGCGGTCGGTTTACCGAGCCCACTCTGCTGGCTGTGTGTATTGGTTTGGACAGGAGTTTGTATGCGGACGCTCCATGAGTCATTTCGGTGGGTGGAAAAGCAGCTGCTAGTCCCTGAGGCCAGGGACTCCCCATTTGTTTCAGGCTTTTCTGTTTCCACGCTGTTCTAACCATTCAGCACAGCCCTGTACATCACTTAACACAGCCAGGCAGCTCAATTGCACATTGTGAGCGGAGCTTTTGGGCCCCCCCTCCCCAAAACAATTTAAACCGGCTCTGATTGTGATTAGCATCAGAACGGAGGCGAAATGTGAATTAGTTCATGAAAGAAAAGAGGCTAAATGAAAGGAGGAGAAGCAGAGATAAATACTGAAAGCTCCAAAAGCTCTGGTGAAGGCAGTCACGAGATAAAAATGATTTTCTCTTGTCTAAAAATGTTCTGGCTGAGGATGACATTGTCTTCTGGTAGAATATGCATAAACGTACATGGAGACAAACACATGTTCATGCACATACACACACACATACAGACAATCACTTGTGCGCGTGCATGTGCGTGTTCTGTGCATGCATGTGTGTGGAAGCAGGCTTGAGCAGATCCGACAAGCTGGGCTCGCCAGTTGCCATGGCAACCCTGGTCCTGAGTGAGGCCTTCTACTTTTGCCAGTGTGGAGCTGGAGCCAGATTATTCCTGTTTCTAACAAAAGCCCTGTGGGAGCGTTTAGCCCTCAGACTGTCTCTCCACTCACACACACACACACACACACAACCCCCTACCAGACCCCTTTCCTCCATCTTTATTTCCCACAATTCTCCAGCCACACCACCCCACTTGCCCCTTTTTCTCCTCTGCAGTGCCGTAATGACCACCTGTGAACGTGAGGGATGGGCAGCAGGGTGGGGAGGGTGGGCGTATGATTGATGGCTTTTCTTGTATAAAAGTATCCTTGCCATTTAAAGCCTTTCCATTTGGAAACTATAGGCTAGTGCACGTAAGGAGAGCAGCGGTTATGAAATCTCTTATATAAACGTTCAAAAAAAAAAAACACAGAAAGGGAAAAAAAACTTTTTTCTCTTTCATCCTCCCAAGCATCTGTTTGTGAGGATCGCTCCAACTCCTTTTTCCCTGCTCCTCAGCTTTGGCTCAGAGTGTGCATTCATTAACCAGCGTGTACTTCGCTGCATTGATGCTCAACCTAGATTTTGGAAGCCCCTAGATTTTGTCAGTAACCGTGGAAACATGCCCGCCGCAGGGTTAGCTCTTAGTTCCCTATCTGAGATCATACAAACGTGCATAGTTTGCATTGTAAATGCTCTGACACTTGTAGCGTTGTTGCTTGAGAGCTTGCTGGAGTCGTTCCAGGTTTGGGATTTTTTACTAGCCGAAGGATGGATAAGGATGTTCGGAATAAGATCTACATAGGATGAGTTATTTTACATTTTGTGTCTTAATGAATGAGGTTACATCAGAGGGGAGTTGATATTAGATCATAGTGCTGTCTAAGCTGATATTAACTCAGCGCTGTCTCAGCGGAGGCAACTTTAAAGTTAAAGTTCAGCCATAAATCAGATTAACTCGATTTTCCTCGCATCCCAAATGTAGCCCATCAGCCAAGCCATGCATGGTATCCAATATGTGCTTTGTTACTTTTGCACCGGAGCTATGAGGCTAATGCAGCTTCCACGTTTTGGTTTTAGAGTTTGGTATGTTTGAGACGGGCAGGTGTCCAAGGCAGCATTTTGCCGGTGGCAGCACGGGGCATTTGCCAAAAAAAATCGAAATGGTGACATTTGTGTGATCACCCAGAGCACCATACAAGCTAGAATTGCACATAATGGCGAAAGTACAGATAAAGTAACGGCTGCTAATACCTTTCTTAGCTGTGGAGCACACATTTTTCTGTATTTGTCTCTTATATATCTTTATATCTCTATATATCTTATATATCTTATATATCATGTACAGTACTGTACAAGTCTTAGAAAAGTGAGGAAATTTATATTTAAAGGCTCTTTAGCTGGGCAGTAAGTGATTTACGTTTTTACTGTTTCCAAACCTGGTATTGTGGAATCCCAGTGTTACAGTTAAATAGCTAGTGTGGCTTAATGAGTAATTCATAAAATTAAAGCAATGTATGGGTGGAATATATGGGATATACAAATCCACGCAATGCCTGGAGGCATAGAGGAGAAATCAGGAACTGAACTTGGCAGAAAAGCATAGTTATTAGCTAAGATAAATATCTTTAAACTATTTGCTTAGGCGCCTAAGACTTTTGCATAGGACTCTATGTGGATCAGTGTCTCAAACCACATCAGCAAGCCTGGTTGAGCTTACTTAAAGGGGAAATCTATCCTAAATTATATAAACAAAATCGTTCAGAATGTTTTGATGCCAAATTTGACCATATAGAGGAAGATATTGAGTAGAATTTTCAGGAAACAAGGTTTGCTGGCAGCAGAAAAATAGATTTTTGGCTGAAGCATTCATTTAAACTTAAGCAGTGTGTGATGCTTTCATTAATCCCTTCTAGTTCATGACCCACCTAAACACATTACACATGTTGATGCATGTCTGAAGTCTTACAGTGACTTTCTCCTAACGGTAGCTTGTGTGTGTGTTTGCGCGTGCTTTTGTGTGTGTGTATTTGTGCATGGCCTCACTCACTCATTTTACTCCTTTCAAATTAAAACAGAGTGAATTGATGGGGGTTCAACCACATGACGCAGCATATTCCAGCCAGGGCCTGCATATCAAAGTGCAGTATTTACTGCATGTTTCTTCCTGCAGGCACAACCCGGTCTGCCTGTCGCCCTCTTTGTAAAAAAGCTCAGCAGCACATACATTCTGAAAAAGCGAGGACGCTGCGAGGTGCGGCCAGATACGGCTGCTGCAACATTAGCAAGGCCTATCACAATCCATGCGGCATTTCACACCCGAGCACTCCTTCCTCCAAAGATATTGTGTTTGCCACACACCATTGGTGGGCTGGTGAGGTGGTACTCTCTGTAATTCTGTAGAAAAGGAGGGAGAGGCGAGATCATTTACACTGCAAATGGTTTAGACATTACTTAAAGAAAAAGAATGCTGTTGGGGGGGAGAGAGAGGTTGAGGAGAGAGAGACTGAGGTGTGACAGAGGGAGTGAAAAAAGGGAAAAACGAGACAGGAGAGAGAGAAAGAAAGATTGAATCTGGTGAGAAGGTGAGAGATAAAGGCAGTGATCGAGAGAGACTGGTCTTAGAGAGACTAAAGTGAGAGAGACACTGGATTGAAAGTGGAGAGAGTGGTTGAGAAAGCAAGAGAGAGACTGGATTTGTAAAGAGAGGAAGGCTGGTGAGAGAAAAGGACAGCGACAGGGAGACTGGTCTGAGAGAGACCAATGTGAAAGTGAGAGACGTTGTTGTAAAAGTAGAGGGAAAGACTGGACTGGGATAGACAGACTGGACTGTGAGGGAGACTGAGGAAAGAGAGGAAAAGAGAGACTGGATTGATAGAGATGGAGAGAGAGAGACTGGATTGAGGAGGAAGATTGGGGAGGGAGGGAGGGAGGGAGGGAGGGAGAAAGAGAGAGAGAAAGACTAGATTAGGAGAGGGAGAGGGAGAGACTGGATTGAGAGAGAGAGAGAGAGAGCGAGAGAGAGAGAGAGAGAGAATAGATTGGGAGAGGGAGAGGGAGAGAGAGAGAGGATTGGGATAGGGAGAGCGAGAGAGAGACTGGATTGAGGAGGAAGATTGGAGAGGGAGGGAGGGAGGGAGGGAGAAAGAGACTAGATTGGGAGAGAGAGAGGGAGAGAGAGAGAGAGAGAGAGAGAGAGAGAGAGAGAGAGAGAGAGAGAGACTGGATTGGGAGGGGGGGACTGGATTGGGAGAGAGAGAAAAAGACAGGACTGGGGGGAGACTGGATTAGGAGAGAGAGAGACTGGACTGGGAGGGAAAGAGAGAGAGAGACTGGATTGAGAGGGAGATTGAGGAGGGAGGGGGAGAGTGGAATGATATAGAGGAGAGCAAAGAGAGAGATTATTCTGAGTAGTGAGCTCAGGGTGGGATGTGCTTGGACTGCTGAGTGCCCTCTGGGGGGGATTTTTGAAGCACGTCTCTGGAGGGAAGGATATGATTAGTATGGGACCGAGTGTACACTCCTCATACAGGCTCCAAGTGCATGCTCCCTACACACAGTCCAAATGCATTCTGTCTGTGCCTTCTCCAAGTGCTTCCTCCCAGTTCACACTCTAAGAGCATACATAAGGTGCATGTTCACCTGAAACCTGCTAGTAGCACCATTTGCTTCTTCAATATTAAAGGTTCTGTGGGTCTACACAACACTGATGGTATTTGGGTCCTCCACGACCAGCCCTCTAGCTGTCATTATTACAGGATAAAAACTGTGTGCTTGATTTACTTTACTCCAGTTCAGCTATAAATTCCCATCTTATCCCATTTTCTCGTACCACAGACAAATTTTAAAGACATGGTCCAAAACCCACAAATCGGTCATTTTCATCATGACAATGCATAATTTTAATTGTCCTGCTAACTTTGTAACTAATGCTTTTCTCTTAAAGTATTTTTCTAGTTTTGTGAGGATATAATTGATTTATTATTGTCCAGTTCAGTCCTTTTACTATTGTTTGGCCTAGAAAAATACAGCAGATTACACAATTACTAGTGTAAAAGAACAGTTTGAGTGATAAAAATGATAAACGATAAAGAGTAAAAAGGCAAAAATGAGAATATGTTGTTTATCAAGTAAGAGTATAATAATAACTGAACCACTGCTCTTTGGGCTGAGATGTCCAGATCATATCCGGATAAACTTTGGCTGGATTCTCCTTACACTTTTCACTGTAATTGTTACGCTGGGGCAGGGAAGACGCACAGACTGAGTGATATAGTTCTTTGCAGAGTTTTTAATAAAGCTCAAATCAAAACAAAACACAACCAAGAATTCTTATTTCTGAAGTGGCTCTACTCAGACTGCTTCAGTGTCTTGCTCTTTCGAGAAGTGTGGCTTGCAGGGCTCTCACAGCAGCTTGGACTGGAAATCT